>JAYXIM010032634.1:0-89518 GCA_037575425.1 Anastrepha fraterculus
TGGGTCAATACTATTATTATTATTATTAGAAGGCCATTACGCACTGCGACCAGAGCTGATCTATTGTGAAAGGCCTATTTTGTAACCCTAGAGTTTTGGGCTTTTTAAAAATTTTAGCACAATTTTGGGTTTGTTGCTCCAAAGATTGCATGGAGATACTACGATACCACCAAGGTGGTAAAGTCTCTGTCTGCCCAACACAGGACATTTACAAAGCGCATGTTCTGAGCTTTCACAAAAGCGGCAGACATTGGCTTCCACTAAAATCGCAATATCTCGAGAACTATTATAGACACCATAAATTTTTTTTTTCAAAATAAAGGTTAAATCATAAGGAATCGTTACGTGTATAACAGAAAATCTAAAAAACTGGCCAAATCAACTAAAAATTGATTGAAAAAATTTTTTTGACTTTTTTTCGGTCAAAATTTTGAAATTTTTTTTTTAACATAATACTAATTTAAACTACTTATTTGTTTCTATATTGTCTGTAAATTGCATTGAAATCCATCCAACGGTTCAAGAAATATTGATTTTTGAAAAAAACACGGTCCCGATTTTCAACATGGCGTAGATGACTCAATTTTGAAAATTTTTCAAAATCCTTTTAGGCTCGAATGTATCTTACCTAGAACTAATATTTCCCAAAGTTTCAAAGAAATCGAAAGACCACTTGCAAATCTCATATTTTCTGACGGAGTCTTACCCTCATGTCCTTCATGTCCCGAAATTCAGCATAGTGTTACTATGTTGAGGTTTCCTAACGTGTTGAGAAAGTTTAGGCAATCATTTACCAATTTAGAGGTGATAGTTGTTGATAGAAGGGCTTTTAGAGCCGCTTGGCTATCTGAAAGTATGTAGATGTGAGTACCTCGCATTTTACTGCTATGGCATTCTCTCACACATATTTCAATGGCATGTATTTCTGCCTGGAATATTGTTGGGTAGGATCCCATCGGAACCGATTTTTTGAATTTGGGCCCATTAATTTCTGCCCCTGTTCTACCATTTTCCAATTTGGACCCATCAGTAAACCATAGCTGAGAGCCAGGTTTGAAAGTGATAGAGTTAGTTCTCCAGTCTGTTCGTTCATTAATTATGGGTCAAATACTTTTTGAGTTATCGTGTACGCCAATTCAAAAAATATAGTTTTGAGAAAAACGCGTCTAAAGTTTGAATACAACGCAATTATACCTCTTCCAGCGCTCGAACGCAAAGAATAGATTCGCCACGGTTGACGATCTATAATATAAGAAATACTTAAATTTACGTTCTAAAATTTTTTTGACATATTCTTAAAAGATTATATTAATATTTTATGAAAAAAAAGTGTTATCGAAATTTCCAGGTATGTGTCCCTTTAAAAAGTACGAAATTTGATTTTGCATATTTAGAAAAAAAAAATTAAGTGCATATATACAGTCCACTCCCGTTAATTCAAAATTCAAGGGACTCTTAAAATAGTACGAAGTATCGAGAGTTTGAAATATTGGTTCAAAATTTTTGAGAGAATTTTTTTTATTTAACTGCCTATGTTTTACATATTCATAATGTGAATTAATTAATCTTTGAAAAGAACTCATTTATACGGGTTCGCTTCGAAGCACATTGTTGCTGCTCAGAGTTTTCAATAATTGTTTTAAAGAGAAAAGTTGCCTGATTTGCTGTTTCCTCAGTTTCGTTTTGTAGACAAACGCTTTGTCAGTTTTCGAATGGGGCTCTTGCTAACTTAACTGTCACCTCTGCCAAAGGTTCTGATGTATCGTCTTTATCTTCATTGCTGCTCTGTTCATTCGTATCTGTCGCAGATAAATTATGGCCACCGGTTAGTGCTTCTGAGACAGCAAAATATTCATCCACTTGAACATAGTCAGAAAAAACCATACCGCTGATGTCAACTATTATGGTACCATTGATGGTTCTTATTCATCCATAATTATTTGCGAATTGTTCTGATCTGCATTTACGAAACCTGATTTCTCGAAGTAGTTGAGAATCGTTCTTACAGCTCTCCATGCCTTGTCAATCAGTCAAATATCCATCAGAACCGTGATATTCGTAGTTAGCTGCTTGTCGAGTGATTCCAAAACGATCTTAACAATTTCTTTGCGATACAACGTCTTTAAATTATGGAGGATCCCTTGGTCCAATAGTTGCAGTTTGGAAGTTGTATTTGGCCTAAAGATGTAGAGTTCTACCTTGGACAATTAAGGAGGACTTTTGTGGACAGTGCAATTGTCTAAAAATAGTAAAATTTTTCTCATTAGGCGTTTCATGTTTCCATTAACTCTTAAAAGTCAATTGTTAAAAAGTTCTGTTGTCAGCCAAGCTTTTTTGTTAGCACAGCAATCAGTAGAAACGATTTCACTCCTTTAAAACATCGCGGTTTCATTGTTTTTTTCTATATTTACTTTTACTATTGTATGTTTTCCCCAATGGCGGCCGCCGTAGCCGAATGGGTTGGTGCGTGATTACCATTCGGAATTCACAGAGAGAACATCGGCTCGAATCTCGGTGAAACACCAAAATTAAGAAAAACTATTTTTCTAATAGCGGTCGCCCCTCGGCAGGCAATGCCAAGCCTCCAAGTGTATTTCTGCCATGAAAAAGCTCCTCATAAAAAATATCTGTCGTTCGGAGTCGGCTTGAAACTGTAGCTCCCTCCATTTGTGGAACAACATCAAGACGCACACCACAAATAGGAGGAGGAGCTCGGCCAAACACCCAAAAAGGGTGTACGCGCCAATTATATGTATATATTAGGGCGGGTCGATTTAAAAATCGCTCATTGCTCTGTGAAAATCATATTGTAGGGATCAAAATGAGAAACTTTGCCGAAGGAACCATACCTTAAAAACGAATTCTGAGGTCCCCCAATTTGGGTCGAACGAAAAATCCCACTTTGACCCATTTAGAGTGCTCCAATCTAGTCCAAGTGTATGACCGACCCCCCTAAATTTAGACGGCCGATCCACCCATGCCAGTGGCACACCCCCTGGAACTCCCCTGGGGGGTTCCCCATACAATTATTTCAAAATATCACCATTTTTGGGTTTTTAGAGGTATGGTTCCTTCGGCAAAGTTTCTTATTTTGATCCCTAGAATATGATTTTCACAGAGCAATGGGCGATTTTTTGGCCTCCCCACAAATCGACCCTGGAATGTATATATAATATATATATGTTTTCCCCCATGACACTTTTCATCTTTAAAAGTAAGCGTCTTGTCCGGTAAGCATTTGAAAAATAAGCTAGTTTCATCAGAATTGAAAATGTCTTGGGCATCATAGTTTTAAATCAGTGTCTTCAATTTACCATGCCAATCTGAGCAAACAGTATCACAGCATTAAATACGACTGCATTCCTCTTTTCGAAATTTGTAAGTCACCCTTCACTTGCTGCAAAGTTTTGAAAATTAGAGTTGACGCGAACACTTTTGCTTTTTCCTTTAACAAAGTTTCGCTAATAATGGATAATTTTTGTCCTCTACACTATCTCAGCCAAATGACCAGGCTTTCTTCCAGATGAGGAAATTTACCTTTAGTTATTCATTTCCATGCTCCAGCAGTTTGAGCAGCAATAACATTTTCTTGTTCTTTATTATGGTTGAGAGAGTGCTGAGAAGAATCTTAAATTCTTTTGCAGCATCGCTTTTCTTCTCACCTCCTTCTACTTTTTATCAAATATCTATAATTTTTAGGACTCATATTTAATATAGACTTTTAATCTGTATACCAACGAATCGATTCGTGAGGAAGCTTGCGTCAAAATGTGCCTATGTTTTATGCGTAACACGCAACCACGCACAATAAAGGTTCTTCCAGGGGTCCCAAAATTAAAATTCTTACTAGCACACCAAGAAACTTGAATTTAAATTGTCCAGTGTTTGACTATATGAGTTCGAATTACCGCGCCGTAGCAATGATTTTTTCGTTCGAATTACCGAGTGCATAAAAATGTATGGGTATAATTCGCAATATAAAGAAATTTTGTAGGGGACTCGTGATAACTTTGAATTAATGAGAGGTTCGAAATATCACAGGTTTGAATTAACGAGAGTCGACTGTATTACAAAAATGCTGATGTTCCAAAAAAAAAAAAAAAAAAAAAATTACGCATACGCCCTGTATTACTCACACGCCTTAACGCTAATTGTTCGATGGAAATTTAGGGTGTAGGTTTTAATTGGCTCAACATATACATTTTGAAGATCAAATAAAATACTTTCAAAAATGTTTATTTTCGCCAAAAACCGAACATATTTTTAGCCCAGCCATCCCAGTGTCACATGTGACGAGAGTTTAAAAAAAAATATTTTTTTTAGTTTTTCTAGCATAAAAAAGGCATGGTGATACACTGATCCGCAAATTCTAAAGAATCTTGCGTAACCACCTTATAATGGACGGCATGATAATGGCTTTCGGAAGTACGCTATAGTTGCGCTCGGAAGCAGGATTAAAAGATGTGGGCAAAATCTAAGAGTTCTTGTGGTCGCAATGCTCAGCTCCTTTTTGGGGGAGGAATGAGGCTTTTTTTATAGAAAGAGGAAAAGTACGAAAATTTGGAAAAGTGCGAGGACCGTACTTTACGTGGGATTCGAACCCACAACAGCTGGGATGGTAGGCTAAAGCACTTACGCTAGACTACCGAGGCCGCAAGTTAAACTAAAAGGCTTAATTTAACGTTTCTTTTCTTTAATAATGGTAACATACTGCAACTGTAAGGCAAATGAACTTGCACGAACCGGTACAACGCCCGATCTCGAACCGGATAAGGCGCTGATACCCATGCCCATAGCCACTTGTAAATTACTTATAGACAGGGAAACCATCAAAAAGGTAAATACAAGCTGACAAAACCTCACAACATGCGAACTAAGCAGACAGACATGGCCGAACTGGAACAGCGGTCGATCGAAGATCTTGCTAAGATTTAACAGAGAAGCTATAAGAAAAATGATAGGTATATTAACTGGTCATTGTTTAATAGGCAGCCACGCTAGAAGATTAGGACTCCCGTACTTCGATTTCTGTAGAAGCTGTCTAAATACAGTAAAAGAGGAAACAGTCAGACACCTTTTATGTGAGTGTGAAAGCCTAGCTATGAGAAGGCTGCGCAATCTTGATACAGCATTTCTAACCGATGTAGCGGACTTAGCCCATCTAATGGTGGTTTGGATGGTTTGAAAAGGAACACGTAGAATAAGGATAAGCTCCAGTGGTATCACACTTAGAGTGTGTCTCTATGACAACCACCCTACCTACCTACCTAACATAGTGCGAGGCACCCTTTGCACCCTTTTTTCTGGGATAGAAACACAACTTTCTGCCAGTCTGTAAAAACGATTTAAAAAGTCACTCCACCCTAATGTACATGGTTGTGCACAAATAGTATATCTACATATTTGAGTGTATGCTCTTCTTTATGCCTACTATTTCCTGCTTTTGCTTGCTTTTGTATTGTACGATTTTGTTTGCGCTTCAATTGTCCACAGGAGGCTTAGATGTTCTGCCTATATTTACGTTGACAAAAACAATTCCAACAAACAATGTTATTTAGTATGCAAACTCGTTTGGTTCACAGATGTTGGATACATTCAAAATGCATCAACTATCGACATGTCGGTTAATTTACTAGGTAATTAGTTTATTTGCGGGGCTTCTTGCTATACTCGCCCCAGCAGCTTGAATGAGGTGACGCAGTAGGCAAAGTATATATAGTATGTACGTACATATATGAAAATATTAAGATGCATGGGTATATCCAAATATATGTGGATAAATATAGAAACACATATTAAATTTTAAACACAGTCAGATAATTAATAACGCAGTCATCTCTAATAGGTCAGACCAAACTTTATGTATAATTAGGATCTGCTCTACCCCACCTCAAAGGTCCACATGCACGACAAGTACGTACTAATTTATGTACAAAACTTTTCGCATTAAGTCTCATTAGTTCGGAAAATTTGTAAATTATTAGAAATTGGCTCGAAAATCAGTCGCCTAATTAGCAACGCACAATTTTTAATTGAGTAAACAGAAATCCTTAAAGAGAGTACGAAATTTATTAATAACTAAATTGGGCAATGCCACAAGCGAATACGGCAAAAGTAAATAACCAAAAAAGATGCCTCAAAGGAAAAGTTTCTGCAGAATTTTCGTTAGAGAAGATGAACTAATAGCCTTTGAA
The DNA here is from genome assembly GCA_037575425.1 of Anastrepha fraterculus. Lineage (NCBI taxonomy): Eukaryota > Metazoa > Arthropoda > Insecta > Diptera > Tephritidae > Anastrepha > Anastrepha fraterculus. The sequence goes on from JAYXIM010032634.1 coordinate 6,195, forward strand.
TTAAAAAAAAAATATCCTCTCATAACCAGGATTGAAGAACGAATAAATGTTTATACGCATAAATGGGAACAACATGCCTTAAAGTTGAACTGCAAACTTCCGGCTTTTCTTTCATGCCTGAAAATTCTTAGCTGAACTTCGTCAAGGATTTTTAGAAAGAAAACTCTGCTGTTAAAGTAAAATCGAAAGGACCAATTAAAGTTAGGAAATGATTAGTACTTATGCTCAACCGAATGGCTACACTCAGTAGTTGCCAGCTGTGGTCTCAGAGTCAACTCTGACAAAACGGAGTTGATGATATTCACCAGGAAATACTTTTAAGCTTCCAAGACTAGACAACCAGTGTCTTACACTCTCATCGGAAGTCAAGTAGCTTGGTATAATTCTTGACCCCAAACTTTACTGGAAGCTGCACTTAGAAAATCTAGTTAAGAAGGCCAGTATAGCCTTCTACGCCTGTAAATCTATGTTCGCCAAAAAATAGGGTCTCAAGCCACGTGTCGTACTTTGGATGTACAACTTAATGGTTCTGCCAATTTTGACATAGGGTTGCCTAGTTTGGTGGGTAGCTTTTCAGAAGGACTACAACATCACTAAACTAGAGAGAGTGCAAAGAACTGTGGGTATCACTGGTGCTTGTAGAACATGTCCAAGTGCTGCCCTCAACGTCATTCTGCTCTCACTTTCCGTGGATCTTCAAGACAAATCTATTCCTGCTCAGAGCGCTATTAGGTTGAAGGAGATTGCCCTCTGGAGACAACTTCCTGTAGGACATAGTAGCATCTCCCCTTCCTTCTCTGTACTCCGTACAGATCTCTCCATCCGCAAACTGGGTTTTGATGGTTATGCTAGGGCTATCTTTCCCAGCAGGCAATATTGGAAAGAGGAGGTAGTCGGCACGTATATAAGTAACTGATCACTGACGGATCCAAGATAGAAGCTGGAGTGGGAGCAGGTGTTTTCTCTAAATCAGCCAATATTTCGGTCTCCTTTAAACTGACAGAAACGAGCAACGTCTTTCAAGCAGAGGTCTTCGCGATCTTGCAATTTAATATTTTTTCCGATAGTCAAGCTGCGATCAAGGCACTGTCATCACCGTATTGCAGCTTTCCTCTGGTGAACTCAAACGTCTGGCATGTGCAGGAAACATTTTCCTTATCTGGGTTCTTGGACACAGAAATATAAAGGGAAATGAAATTGCCGATGAGCTTGCCAGGAAGGGGTCGACAGAACCGATTCCAGCTGTCGCCTTCTCAGACATCGGTGTCCCCTTGGCCGTCGTTAAAGGGAAACTACACAATTTCTTTCTAGAAAAAGCGCAAGACAGATAGAGGTCTGTCTAATCGTGTGCTATTTCGAAAACACTATGGCCTCAATACGATATAAACAGAACGCTTAAGGGGATGAGAATCCCCCGCCATTCAATTTCCAAACTCATTGCGGTGTTCACTGGTCACTGGGTGATTGGTACTCATGCGGAGAAGCTTGGAATTTCGTACACCATTGCAGAAGCACTTTCTCTGCTAATGTCCGGCTCTGGCGGCTAGGCGCTTGCGATTCCTTAGCGTGCACTTTGGGGATGGCTTGAAGAAATGCTCCAGCCTATATCCCTTTTCTCTCTGCCACTACATCAACAGCACTGGTGGTCTGTAGACAGTGTTCTCTTCCCTAAATTTGTTCGCAGGTAGTGGTCCACATTATGGTATTACAACGGCACGTAAGTGCTACTTGTAGTGTACCTGGGGTACTCTTGCCATCTAACCTACCTACCTATCTACCTATGCTCAACCGAATAGAAAAGGTAACTTCTTGGATAGAAGGAAAATAAAGAAGCCCTCGCTGAGTGAAAAATCATATCACTCGTCAGCCACCTCTAAAGCGAAATAAACCAAAATGCACCCAATCTACCGCAAATCACAGTGACCATTAAGAACACGATATCTAACTGAAATCGATACTCCGTCTGCGGAATTTTCTGAGTGACAATTAAAAGACAAGTTGATTTTAGATATAATGAGAATAAATCTACCCATTAACATATGATTAAAAATAAACAAGAAAAAATCTTTGTTTTAGAAAGCAAACAACGAAAAAAAACTTGTAAACGGAATTATATAAAATTTATACATTACATTACGTTATTTAAGTTCGACCATAAAACATTTTCTTTTTAATTTTGTAAAAAATTTTAAATTTAGTTACTATTGAATTTATATTGATTGCTTATATTTTAGTTTCCAAATTTGGCTCGTTTTTATTTAGTTTTTTGAAAAAATAAATCAATTAAACTACACTTGGACAAGTTTGCAATATAGCTTGAAAACGCCTCTTCATCTTGAGTAGTGTGAAAGATTTCGTCCTCAGTTTGGTCTATTCGCAAATATTTCTAAGCCAGGACATCTGCTTTCATCCTATGTAACGCCTCTCCTTCTACTATATATCCATCTATTTTTTCGATTATTATCACCAAGACGATATATACATAGAATAAAAAGGTAACGAATGACAGTTGTAAAAAAAGCTCTTAAAAGCGGCCTCTTATCAGTGGCTTCAAAAAACGGTGTTTTTTCTCGAGGCGTGTAAGATTGCGGTCGTAGTTTTCACCTGAAACGCAAAAGAAAAATATTGTCTTATTCAGAAGGCTTTCACGCATATAATAGACTATTTTTGCATAAAAATATGAAAAAATTAACACACAATTAATTATTAAAAAGAGGTGCTTTTTTCGCAATTTTTTTTCAAAAAAGGTGTTAAATAACATTAAAAAATGAAATTTTGTTTGTATTTTGTTAGTTAATTAGTTAATTAGTTGCGCATTTTAATTATTTTTATATAGATTATCGGCTGGAGACTATAACTTTCCGTCGTTTTTTTTTATTTAAATCTTACACGTCATTTTCAAAAACGTGTTTCAAAGTTTTCAGAAGGTAGGCAGTATACTCACACGAGGCACGGTTCACTGGCCTGTAACTCCGAAATCACTTTGAATTCCGCTATAAAATTTTGGGGGCACATTCTCCTATAATATATCTCTCGATTGCAGTAGAAAAAAATCGATTTTTTGAAGCCGACTGATAAGTGGCCCTCTTAAAGGGTCCAGTGATCTGGAGCTTGTAAATTTAGGGTAGTTTTAGGAGTGTTTTTAGAATAAAAAATGTGAAATGCGATATTTAAATTTTTTCTTTTACATACAAAATTTTTTTTTTTTTCAGTTAAAAACGAAATAATTGAAATAATAATATTGGGAGGTTGAATTAGTTTTAAAGGTGACACACAGATGGCGCTATTTATCACTTTATCGCGTTGGCAATACTGAATATATATTCATGACAAAGCCTCATCCCTAGGCTTTGTTTATCAGTATCTGTCATTTCGCTGAAGTATAAACAACGCAGTGTTTTCGTGCTCCGAGTATGTCAACTTTCGCAGGAGGCCTACCCAGACCATACTCCGTCGATTTCAACATGTGAGTACTGGTTTCGACGATTCAAAAGTGGTGATTTTCACACCGAAGACAAGGAGAGTCTTGGCCAGCCCAAAAAGTTCGAGGACGCGGAATTGGGGGAAAAACGCAAAAAATCATGGGGTTTGCCCGGCCACGCATCAACGTCGACGGCCAAGCAGAATATTCATGGCAAGAAAATCATGCTCTGCATTTGGTGGGATCAGGTCGGCGTCGTATATTTTGAGCTGCTCCAACCGGGCGAAACAATCACGGGGGATCGTTACCGACTGCAATTGATGCGTTTAAGCCGGGCATTGAAAGAAAAACGGCCGGAAACGGTAAAAAGGCACGACAAGGTTATTTTGCAACATGACAACACTCGGCCGCATGTTGCTCAACCTGTCAAAAAATACCTTGGAACGCTTGGCTGGGAAGTGTTACCCCACCCGCCGTATAGTCCAGACATAGCTCCCTCCGATTATCATTTGTTCCGGCATATGAGTCTCGATTTGGCGGACCAGCGGTTCTCCTCGTACGAGGCTACCAAAATATGGGTTGAGTCATGGATAGCCAAGCAGCGGCCAGAATTTTGGAGAAACGGCATCCGGAAATTGCCCCGAAGGATGGGCGAAAGTTGTAGCTAGCGATGGCCAATACTTCAAATAAAATATTTTGTACCGTTTTTTCACAATAAAGCCCCAAATCTTCGAAAAAAACCTTTAAAACTAATTCAACCTCCCAATATACTGTGGGCAAAAAGTAAGGTGAATTTATTTGTCAAACTTCGCGGGATTAAAATTTCATTCTAGTTATTTTTTTCATGAGTTGGCAGCACTGTTAATAACATCTGGGCCAACTTTCATGTGAATGTCATTATTAGTAATATATTTACGCTTGTGTTTACCAAACGACCAAGAGTGCATTTTTCGATTTTTACAATGTCTGATTTGATTGAGCAGAGAAGTGCCATCAAATTTTGTTTGCGGAATGAAATTTCGGCTGCGGAAACGTTAAGCATGTTGCAGAAGGCATTTGATGATTCGACCATGTCGCAGAAAAATGTTTATAAGTGGTACAAAGACTTCAAAGAGGGTCGAGAAGGTGTTGTTGACTTGGAGCGCTCCGGACGACCATCGACATCAACAGATGACCAACACGTCAATAAAGTGAAGGAGTTGGTGCTCAAAAACCGTCGGTTGACTGAACCATTGAAAGACCATTTGGGCCTACGAAAAGTCAGATCTAGTTTGGTACCGAAAACTCTCAATATCTTGGAAAAAAGTGGTCACGTTGATGTGTGTGAAACAATGCTTTCAGACTATCAGGACAAGCTCAAATGCATCATTACGGGAGATGAGACTTGGATTTATGCTTACGACTCTGAAACAACCGACCAGTCAAGCGAATATCGTGCTGAAGGCGAGGCCAGACCGAAAGGAGCACGTCAAAGTCGTTCAAAAATAAAGGTCATGATGACAGTTTTTTTCGATTTTCGTGGTGTGGTGCACTATCAATTCCTTCCACCTGGCCAAACTGTTAATAAGGAATATTATTTGAGCGTTATGCGTCATTTACATGAAGCAATTCGTCTAAAAAGACCTGAATTATGGGCCAACAACTCTTGGTTTTTGCATCACGATAATGCACCGTCTCACACTGCACTCGTTCTTCGTGACCATTTCGCCAAAAATTCCACGCATATCGTTCGCCTGATTTGGCTCCGTGTGACTTCTGGCTATTCCCAAAACTCAAGAGACCACACCGGGGAACGCGTTTCGAGTCGATTGAGGAGATAAAAGCTGAATCGAAGAAGGTGCTGATGGCTATACCGGAAATGGACTATTTGGCATGTTTCGGGGATTGGAAAAATCGTTGGCATAAGTGTATTTCATCGAGAGGGGAATATTTTGAAGGGGATGAAATTGATTTACAAGAATAAATAAAAAATTTTCATTTTACAACCTAATTCACCTTACTTTTTGCCCATAGTTTTGATTTTAGTACGGATTATAGCCATTGATGTGGTGAACAACATATTAGTATTTCAGGCAATTTACCCGAATAGTTTTTTTTTTTTTGACAACACCAGGCCAAAAAAACTCGCACGCGGATCGGTCTTAAGAAATATCGAAAAAACAAAAACTCGATTTTTTCAAATTTCTAGACCACCGGGTCCCTTCAAAGGAATCTAATTTTGAATACTTCTGCGTTATTTTTTATTAGAAAAGTATGCATTTTTTAAAGCGAAAAAATTCTTTGGTTATGTTAGCAGCAATAGAATCGTCAACACTTCTGGCCAGCACCTCAGCCTAGTCTATCATAATTTTCTCTGACCGCCAAGCTGCTCATAAATACCATGATTGCAATAGTTCCTTGAATACGCTTATGCCACTTCCGTATGACAAAAAGATTTTTATGAGGAGCTTTTTCAGGACAGAAATACGCTCGGAGGTTTCGGAACTGCCTACCAAGGGACGCCTACGATATCTTTTTCATTGAAATCTTAGATATACTCGTATAATAATAATTGTGTCATAGCGGCAAGATGAGCAAACTTGAAAGGCTCAAGTCCGTGGCGAATCGCTAATATAAGGGAGCGGTTTTGGCTTTCAAATACGAAAAAGCGGTGCTATAACCGATAGATCTCTTACCTTGATGAAAATATATTCATTGGAACCGCAGTTAATTAGCTTAAAAAACCAAATTTGTGTTTATCTTTACCCACTTTAATATATTAATTTCCAAAACTACTAGACCAATTTTCGCAGTGTTTTTACAAGAAACTTGAATATAGCTTATGGCTAGTACTTATTTTTCATTAAAAATCACCAAATTTATTTCACTAAAATCAATCTACGGTTAAAAAGATATCCGTAACCTATCACAAATAAGTTTTAAGGAATGCAGCCATTTTTAAAATTGACAGAATTTCGTAATAAGCTTGATTGAGACTTTATACTCTTTCTCAGATTAGTCTTTATTCCTTTTTTTAATTCATGTTTCTTATAATCTTTTAGCAAGTATTGGTTAGTGATTTAAATTCGGCCATTGAATTTCTACTCCAAAATTTTGGTAATTTTCAATGTTTCACATTCCTTCCAAGTACTTTGAATTTTTTTTTTCTGGTGAAATATATTTGGCTTTTTTTCTGAAAAGTGTTCTGAACACGTGAACTAAAAATTGCTTTGAGTTGAAGGGACCTACAATATTAAATCCCGGAGTAGCTTTTTCATGGCTGAAATATACTCCGAGTTTTGCCATTGCTTGCGGAAGTTCGATCGCTATTAGAAAAAACATTTTCCACCGTTTGGTCTATCCAAAGTAGTTAGCCACTAATAAAACTATTTTATTTCCTGGGCAATAAATTGACTACAAAAAAAACTTATGTAGCGTTACAATTTAGGCCATCAAACCAATGAAGACAGTTATACGAAGATCAAGGGATGCTCAGGAATACGAGGCAGCTCTAAATGATACTAGCGCTGTTTTCAAGGTCGGCTTTACATGGGTTCCGGGACATAGAGATTTTGAAGGAAATTGCAGGGCCGGTGAGCTAGCCAGAAAGGGTACTAATCATCCACTTCTCGAAAACAGAGGAACATTAGAGTCCCTATGGTGGCTTGCAAATTAAGGATAAAAAATAATATTGTCCATGAGACCAATAGGCAATGGATTGAAGAAAATACGTGTATTACAATCAGGCTAATTTGGCATTGACTGTTAGGTAGGCACTCTTCTAGGCTAGGAATATTTTCGCATGAAAAATGCAGAAGCTGTAGAGACGAGGAAGAGGAAGAGACAGTGGAACACTTCCTTTGTAATTGTTCAGCCACAGCTAGGAGCAGAGCAAGGGAAACACTCTTTTGACTTTCTTACAGAACTATCCGGTGTTGGGATAAAACCTATCCTACGCTTCACAAAAGCATGTAAATGGTTCGAATGATGAATAAACACTGAGGTTCCCGTGAAACTCAGTGGTACCAGAGCGAATTAAATGGACTAAGGGAGTTGGCTATTCTAAACCGACTGCCACAAAAAACTAACCTAACCTAATATACAATTTAGTGTTGTTTCTAGTCGGAACATAGGACGGAGACTAACGCATTCCATCTAACAAGATTTTGCGCAATTCCTCGAAGGCCTGCTACCAACTTGTTGACATTAAGCATGCACCATTCTTATCCAGGTACTTTTGAACCTTGGGGGTGCCGCTCGACTGTTATTTTAGCGATGTAGGTATTTCTCTTTTGCAGTGTGTCCAACCAAGCGCCATTTTCCGCGTTTAATCTCGACGTAAAGAGGTTCTGACTCTATTCATGCTACTAGATTGTCATTCCTTTACTAACTAGAAAAGTAGGCAAGTTTGTCAAAAACATTTGTGTACTCTAAGAGATCCTGCTAGTGACTTTCCAGGTTTTACAACCATATAAGAGGACCGTTTATATACTCGTATTAAAAATTCTTAGCTTTGTACGTCTACTAATATTTCGTGAAACTTGCTCTGCCTTTGTTTATACGGTTGAATACGTCATTTTCAGTACCTCCATTAATGACAATTACACTACGCAGATAAAAAACTCGTTAACATCTTCTACTTGAGATTTGAAAGTTTTGTAGTAAGGGATTTTAGAACACCGACTTATAGACACCACACTGAGTTTCCCACCACAAAAATTGAAAACACCACACATCTTTCAACTCAACACATAACACGTCTCTCACCTAGACATTAAACCAATTAAATTTTTACTATTTTCTTATTTTTAAAATAATAATCGAATACGTAAAATTTATTACACAATTTTTTTCGAGTACATGAAAAAAAAAATAAAATAAAAAGAAATTACAAATAAAATTAAAAAAAAATTGGCGCCTGGAAACAAATTTCAATTCAATCGAGTCTAAAATCGAAATCCTCTACTAGTGTTGTAAGTTGAATTTGAAAATCTCTTACTATGAATCTAGAAATTAGTACTCGAAAAAAAGAGGTTGTCTGTAAAGTCGGTTTACTGACGATGGTTTAACGTGACTACGTCATAAGAAAATATTGATGGAATGGTTGCAATTTTCAAAACAAAATTTTAATTTTATTTGTTTGATAGATATTTTGTATGGATATAGAGGAGGATATAATTGGAATTGCAATGGAATAGGTCAAGTTACATTTATACAAACGTGAAAAATGACGAAACATTTATCAAATTCATGAAAGATATCTTCAATTTCGATTAGAGGCATCATCATCGATTTGACTTTCTCAAGACACATTACACTTGAAACACTCCCTTTCATTTTCTGTTTTTCCTATCATCGTTTATTCTCAACAGAGAATTGGTTCATTACCATGCACACAGGAAGAAGGCATATGCAAATACAAGTATGTGAATTTATATACAAATGCGCATATACATACATATATACGCTCACTTAAATAGGAGAGAGCAAGATGTCGAACGTTGCCTTTCGTTTGCTTTGTCGTTCGTTCCGCGCTTTCGCTTGCAGTTCATTCAAGGTAACGACAATAAGCAAGGTAACGACAAATGAGCAAGGTAACGACACATTTTTTCGTGCGTGCAGCCTGTTAAATCGAATTATAAGACGTTATCACGTCAAAAAAAGCTCATTGAACATTTGCGCAAGGAGGAGTTCTTTCTGCACTGCTACGGTCCCTACTGGTTGATGACTTGGTGCAGCACCTAAACAATAAGGGATTTATAACCATTGGTTATGCAGATGACATATCTGTTATAACAAAAGGCAACCATGAAAGGACACTAACAGACTTAATGCAAAATGCCTTGAACGCAACATGGGAATGGTGTAAAAGGAGGGGATGTCGATCAACCCTAACAAAACCACAATTTCCCCTTCACAAGAAAAAGAAATTTGGAGTTTCCTATATTAAAAATAAATGAAACAGTGATAGAACTACAGGAAGAGGTCAAGTATCTAGGTTTAACCTTAGATAAAAAACTCACTTGGGCATCACATATAAATAATATAACAAAAAAAGCCACGAAATCCTTGTGGACAACCAACCAATTACTAGGGAGATCCTGGGGCCTCAGTCCTAGTATGGCCCTCTAGATATACACCCAAATGGTTAGACCAATCATACTGTACGGAGCACTAGTATGGTGGAGCAAATCTATCCAAAAAACAGCGATAACCAAACTGGGAAAAGTACAAAGGCTTGCGTGCCTATGCATCACAGGGGCTATGAGAACTACCCCAACAGCTGGCATGGAAGCACTCTTTAATCTCCCACCACTTCGTATAGCAATCCAAGAGGAAGCAGCTAAGCAAGCACTCGTGCTACACATGAAAGAAAATTTCAAATTAGGCAAAATCACCGGTCACCTAAGTATCCTAAATAAAATCAAAAAACACCATAAATATGGTTCAAGTTTCAGGCCACATTGACCCAACCCTCTGTTTCTCAAAAGGATACACAGTTACCTTTCCTGAAAGGATCGAGTGGAAAACAAGCCCAAAATGGATGAATGATAATTCACAAAAATGGTACACTGATGGATCAAAAACACCTTATGGTGTAGGAGCAGGAGTAGTGGGGCCCAGAATCCACAAATCATTCACTCTTACCAGGGGCACCACCATCTTCCAAGCGGAATTATACGCAATAATGGAAGCAGCAAACATAAGGCAACGTAAAAACCACAAGAGAGTAAAGATTAGAATACTCTCGGAGAGCCAATCAGTTCTAAAAGCTTTAGATAGCTATACCTACAACTCAAAAGCTCTCTTAGAATGCCACAAGGCACTCAATAACCTGGCATCCAAAAACAATGTCTCATTAATTTGGGTGCCAGGACATGAGAGATATGACGGCAACGAAAAGGCAGACTTTCAAGCCAAAAAAGGGGCAGATGTAAATTTCATCGAACCTAAACCCATGTTTGGATTTAACAAAAACAGCCTAAAACAAAAAGTAAAATACTGGGCCAAAACTCTATTAAATCAGCATTGGAACAATGTAGAGGGTCTTAGACACTCCAAAAAGTTCCTAAGTTTCAACGCTAAAAGAGCTAACCTGGCCCTCACGTTAAACAAAAAGAGCATTCGCACTTTTACAAGCGCCCTCACGGGTCACTTCACCTGCAACAAACACTTACATAAATTAGGCATAACTAACACCAGCACCTGCAGATTTTGCTTCGAAGATGAGGAGTCTATAGAACATCTCATCATCGAATGTCCGGGGTTAATGCATAGAAGGAAAAGGTTTTTAAACAAGTTCATGCTTACAGATGAAGACCTTCAATCACTCCCTCAGAAGGAGCTGGTACAATTCATAAGCATACTTAACAGTCAATAGACAGCATAGGATGTACAATAGATCAATATGGTCGCAGTGCTAAAGGCCTATACCTTAACCCTTTACTACCATTAACCATTAACATTTGCGCCTTCTCATTCCATTAACATTCTCTGGTATAAGCTGAGTTTGCAGCCAGGGGCTGGGTATTGTTAATTTCACATCGCATTAATTAAGTTTCTGCAATGTTTTCTTATGGCTTATGGTCTATGGTTTCCGCATTTTTCCATTAGTTTTACAAATTTTTATCGAACACCAGCAAATGCGTGACTCATGAAGCATAGGTTGTCTGTTTAATCTAGACCCCAAGTTTTTGGAGCGGTACTGTAATATATAAAAGAGACGACTTCAATTAGCTGCAGTTAAAAAGTGGAAGGCAATGAATGTGACTGCCATGATTTACAGTCACGACGGCGGCATTCTTTGACATCTCAGCTATCACTGGCACCTTTCGTACAAATGATATATTCCAAACTTTTAATTTCGGGCTTTTCCGCTGATATGCACGCGTTACCTATAGGGAATACTCTGATGAAATACGAAGTTTGGATATTTTCGCATACTTATTCCATTTGCTCACATAAAAGTGAAGAGAAACTATGCATTTTCCATATTTATTAGAAGCAGGAAAAACATTCAAACTACTCAAGAACAAAAACTTGCACACTAAGTTTCTAAGTAGTTAGCTTTAATAGCACTGTACAACATAAAAAAATATCAAGGTTCCTACAATAAATTCTGGTAGAGAGGACAAAGAGAAAATATTTGTTATTTCTCAGTTTACGCCTGCATTTTTTGTTTTTTTGAGCGATCAAAGTTTTCACCGTTTTACAAATTTGTTTAATAATTTGTTAAAGAAACTCTGTGCTCCCCTTGATATAAGACTCATCTGGGTTCCTGGTCATAGTGTCCTTTGAGGAAGTTTCCCCACGTAAGGAGAGGATTGGGATACCCTTGATCACATGCCGTCTGCTTCTGGAAAAGGGGGCTTTGCGTCAACTCAGCGAGCGCTGGGCAAGTACACAAACTTGAAAGGTGAGGAAATCCTTCTTGCCACCTGTGGATCGAAGGCGTTCGAGGTATCCCCTGAAGTTGACAAAATCTCAGCTCTCGAATATCGTTGGTGCCCTCACAGGACAATATCCGCGAGGTATGCATTCTTTGAGACTAGGCTTTACTTCGTGTTCCTTTAGCATCAACACTATGCAGGTTGAAGTGGAACCATCTCAGCACTTTCTCCTTACCTTCGCTGCTTTCGCGGGGCTAAGATTTAGGCATCTTGGTTTTCATTTCTTCCTGCTGATAAAGCAGGCCATAATATTAAAAAAAATGATGAACTTCATCAACAGCATAAAGCGATTAATACAACTGTAACTCAGTCATCGTCCGTAACTTCACAAATACTCAAATACCTCCTCCCTCTTCTCCTTCCATCATATTAGCTTCCTCTACCTGACTTCTTTGACAATGGTATCACTAAGGGTGGATTTGACTTCGTCGTCCACTCTTTTCTAATCATCTTAATCTAATCTATCCTAGCCCTCTGTATGCCTCGCTTGTGATTATATTTGCCCCTTTTCCGCATAAGAGACAAAAATGACATATGTAAAGAGTTTTCTTATAAGACGTGTTATTTTGATATTTAAAGAAAAATGCTATATTTTAATATAAATACTCGGATGTTTATTTCATTATAAAGAGGAAGGTATGCCATTTATAGTGGAAAATAACATCAGGCAAACGGCCACCACGACCACGCTTACAGGACAATATCCTTTTCACGAAATTTTCCAAAATCGAATTGCAGAGGGACTGCCCTATGTCCTCGATAGTCTCACGAATTCCATCTTTGAGGTCTTGAATCGACCTTAAGCAGTTTGCGTAGACCTTCTCTTTCACGTGGTCCCAAAGAAAAAGTCACAAGGTGTTAAATCATAAGATCTCGGTGGCCAATTGTAATCACCTCTTCGAGGGATAACACGGTCCAGAAAGTTGTCCCGTAAAAGATCAATACTTTGGTTACTTGTGTGGCACGTAGCGCCGTCTTGTTGAAAATAAACGTTGTCCAGATCAATACCATCCAATTCCGGCCATAAAAAATCGTTAATCATCTCTCGATAGCCTTTTATATATTTAAATAACACCTGTTATTGGAAAATCCTTTATTAAGGAGTTAAAATATAAGAATTTCTAGCGCCAGTTCTCTATCCCGTTGTGCGTATATTTCTTGTTTCCTCATTCTACCAGAATCAAAAAAAACTAAAAGTTTAATTTTGTCCTACGGTGTGGGAAACGCCTGACAAAAGTCATTCCCATAGACACATAAATGATTTTAGAATATGCTGCTCCATATTTATTAATTTATCTATACGTCTTGGCAACAAGACCCATAGACTACATTCCTCATCCCAAACCTGAGAGAATGCGGCTATAAAATTTATTGAGACATTTCCAGCAGCTACTTTATTAGGGTAAATTCAATTTTATTAGCCACTAGTGACGACATGATATTTTAACATGACGGGCACATGAAGGCTACTACACATACGTACGTACATATATAAGTACACATACATTGAATTTTAAATGGTATAAATTAACAAACACACCCGCACACTCACATACATAAAGACGCTATCACATATTCGTAGGCAAATTTTCTTAGCTCGGTTAAGCAAGTTAATGAACCTCAGGCCAATCTCAAATCTTAATTCCATGCAAAACTTTATACTCATTAAAATTGTGCATAGTTTACATTCTACGAGTAATGTCAATAGATATTGAAGATTGCTTGTCGACTGCCTCTTCGCCTTCAGCAGTTCTAATGTCATCGGCCGCAACCATTATTTTATCTTCATCAAGCGAAGTTTGTACCCTCATATATCTTCATTTCACCCTGCCTGATGACACACCATACGTACATACATATGTACATATTTACACACTACACAACTAATTAGTGAATGCCCTTACGAAGCAAAACTCGGGCGTGCATGTGTATGTATGCATGTTTGTGTATATGAGTTAAGGTGCAGCGCAGTCAGACAAACAACAAATAGCGCATATCAAGTAATAAATAGTCCATGATGAAGGCGCAATGGACGGCTGCTGGGTTTTTGCACATCATTGTGGCATAGTTACTAACAAAATGGCTCTTTCTTCACTGCTCGTAGTTACTTGGCTCTGAGGCTACTCTCTCCTTTTCCGCATATCACTTAACCTTTTGTTATTGTTATTGTTCGACTGACGTTGGCGGTCATAAACAAAATATATGAGAAGTATTTTTGTTGTTATTGTTGTCATTTACTACTGAGTAGTTGCGGCATTGATGGCAATACTTACGAAAACCAACTTAGCCATTCGAGTAGCGTAAAAGTAGAGGGTTTCCTAATGGGACGAGTCGATGTTGATGAGACTCGTCTGGCAAGTCTGTTGTTTGTTATTCAGTCGCTAATGGAAAGTCCCTATGGTAAGTAACAAATTGGCCAGCACAGGAAGATGATAAAGTTTATTTTGAATGATTTGAGTGTAAAATTAACTGCCACTGAGTCGACGTGAATTTACCTTCAAGATGCTGGAATTTGAATCCGCCAGACTTCTCTTATGGCAATTTCAGAAGCTTGAAGTCTATAACAATAACTCGCACTCGAGTTGTGCTCTCAAAGTCAATATTACCAAGTCATTACTCAAATTTAGAGCAAGCAAGTAGCAGAGTTAGGTTTTTAAAGAAAAAGGGAATTTGTGTTCCTTTTAATCTTTTTATATATATTTTTTTAATTTCTGTAATAAATACTGCTCTTGCGAAGGGTCCTCTTAAAAAACATAAGAAAAAACTTGAGTTGTGTGTTTACAAATAAAAAACTGTTCGACCAAAATTATGAAATTTTATTCTGAAAATGAAAAAAAGTTTATTGAAGTGTTATAAAGAACCGAATATAAGAAAATAATTTATAATAAAAGTGCTAGCATACCTTAAAAATTAAGTATTTCTAAAAAATAAATTTTCGAAAACTTTGTAAAAAAAAATTTAGTTATTGCAAAAAAAATTTTAAGTATAAAACTTTTAACAAAAAAGTTTATTATTTTCCAAAACAATATTTTTTTGTTTTTGAGTATATTTTATTCTTAACAACAAGAAAAAATTATAAAATGTTTTCAAAATGTGTGCAGTTCTTTCTATGTTTAAACAATTGTAACGAAAAATAAACTTATTTTACAAAAAAAAATTTACCAGTAAAAAACTTTTTACAGAAGAAAACATTTTTTTTTCTTTTTCGAGTACATTTTATCTTAAAAATTAAAAAACAAAATTATAAAAATATTGAAAAAATTTAATTACAGTAGAGCGCCGATTATCCGAAACAATTGGTGCAGAGGGTGTTCGGATAATCGATTTTTCGGATAAACGAACATTTGCGAGATTCCAGTTCTTTGCCTCAAAGCATGTAAAGGCTTCTTCATTGGACGGACATTTTTCAGCTGAGACGATGTCATCACTAATTTCGTCTTCATCATCGTCATCTTCAGGAACTTGAACCTGTGCTATTATATCGTCGTCTGTCAACAATTCGTAGCCAGGATCATCCTCGTCAAATTCTAGCTATTCATGCACGTTTTCTTGGTCGCATTCTTCTAATCCTCAAACCTCTTTCATCAACTCAACCATTTCTGGAACAAAGTTTTCATTTGTTGGTTCTTCAGATGTAGGGCTAGCTTCGGACTCAACTGCTGAACAAAGCTTATTCCAGGATTTCTTTAGAGTGGTCGCTTGGACATTAGCCCACGCTTCTGCTGCCATGTAAACAGCATCCTTCAAGTTAATACCTTTGTAGATTTCAAGAATTGTTTTATCTTCCTCTTGGCCGATTAAGACACTACGAAGCAACGCTTTTCTGTAATATCGTTTGAAGGCTTCGATCACCCCATGGTGCATAGGTTAAAGGACTAAGGTAACATTGGGTGGCAAGAAAAGCAGCTTAAATTTTTCATATTCTCTCTCAAGTGAAAGGTTTGAGGGATGCCTTGAAGCATTATAAATCACTAATAAAACATTTCCAGTGTCTCCAGTTTCTATCTGATGTTTTTTAACCTCTGGAATGAATACAGCGTCATACCACTCAATAAATACTTGAGTGTACATCTAAGAGTTTTTTTGCTTTTGTAAATAAGCGGCAGTTTTTTTATTCCTTTGAAGTATCTTGGATTCTTATGATCAGCAAAGGTAGTCTATGTGTGCCCGTATGGTTTCCACATATCACGGCTGTTATGCTGGATTTGCTTGCTTTGAATCCAAAATTCCCAACACCAAACTCTCGAGCTAAACTTGATCCACTTGCACCTTTTTTTAATCGTTCCAAAATTTTAAGTTTGTCAGAAAGACTAAACACAACTTCACACAGCACAAAAAAAACAGCACGGACCGTTAAAACAACACTGGAGTCATTCAACGTAAATAGAGAAACAAACTGATTAGACGGATTCGTACTGCTGCCGGCCGCTCGTGTTTTAATGAGAGATTGCCCAAACAAAACTGTCGGCGTCGGATGCGCGTTCGTTTCGCGGCACGATAACACCACCGATGCTGTTATATTTAGGAACTGCGATACTAACTTAAATTCATAAAGGGCGTGACAGAAAACAAGTATGTAACTCTCTGAGTCATTTCTATTAAACGTTTCTATTTCATTTGTACATACTTTTTTTATTCTTTATATCTGAAAAAGGCGTCATGTTTCCTTTGGGTTAACCGACGTTTCGGATGACCGACTTTCGGATAATCAACGCTCTACTGTATTTTCCAAACCATTTTTTTCTTTTTTGAGTATATTTTATCCTAAAAATTAAAAAACCAATTTTAAATATTGAAAAGAATCTAAGATATTTAAATCCATACCAACATTCAATATTTAATTAAACTGAAAATGAAATGGTTTTCACAATTGTTTCTGTTAAGTTTTCATTATACCCAAGCCTACAAATAAACCGATTTTTAGAGTAATTGACGACAATGTTAAAAATTCGTCGAAAACTAGACTTGGAAGTGCTTCATTAATTAAAATACACTTGCTTTTTTAATATATAAATACTTCATTAGATGATAGTCGTAATCACTAATAACTTTTTGGAATGCATAAGTCATATAATTATTAATAAATGTATTAATCAAATATAGGTATTAATAAATACTCCATTTCGACCTGCCCTTATCAGCAAACCCTATAGGTATATACAAAATTTGTGGCAGCAGCGGTGGCTGAAAGCCACTGGTATTTGTCGGTAACAGCAAGAAGGCTGACAGGAAATTTATTGGACCTATTATACTATTTAGTGGAAGTAAAAAATGTTTACCATTTTCTGCTAGTTGTTTTTAGTTAGCCATATTTTATGATTTGTACATATCGTAAACTCAAACTATAGGGCGATTTATAGGCTATATTAAGCTCCAAAAAAAGATACTTCGCAGTTTTGTATTGGGTGAAGCCAGTTATGTGTTACAGCGTTCCAAAATAGAGGTAAAACAAGAAAAAATTCGATTCAGCACCACTTAGGCCTAGATGGAATATACACTCCGCAAAATTCCGCAATTAAAGGCACTTGGCTTCTTCTTAAAAACTTTTAAATAAGAAATATAAAATACATATTTTTATTTACATTTAATAACAATATTTATTAATAGTCGGACAAATAAAAAGTTCTTCATTTAAATGCAATTCAAAAATTTAAATAATGGACACGAAAAATATTGGACAGGCAAAAATCTTTATTCCATCAAATTAATAAAAGCTATCACAACAATTTTTATTTTCTTCGTGAATCAATTCTCTTTGTTATAAACAAAAATAATGTAGTTCTGACTCCTTTCATTAGGCGAAGGACACTACTTTCTGTTACAGTATCCGCCGCTCTCTGCCAATTCATTTTGAACTACTGATCCCTTTTAAATTCTGTTTACATTTTTGGCAATTTTCTTTTAACAATTGCCTAATATTTTTCTATGGGTTACAATTGTGGACAGTTTGTTGGGTTGTGGTCCATTTGGACTATACTAATTATATTTACCCGGTCACACGGCTATAACGACACGATGCTGAATCGCACCAGAATAGAACTGGGTCTTTATGTTGAACTATGAATAGCAGCACACTTCTTTATACTCCTTCAAATAAATTTCTTGATTTTTAGTACCCATGGGAATGAAAGTTTTGCTTTTCATACTCCACTGGCAGATGTCTTGCCAAACCAAATATTGTTTAGGAAACGTCCAACATTTTTAGCTTTAAGCTACTTGGGGCTCTTTCGCTCTTCTTTGCAATATGAAACTCAGAGCCTTGAATCTGTTTAAAGTCTACTTTGATGTATATTACTTCGTCCATAACAACGCAACCATATATATGAAGGTATTGTTATTATGTTTATCACTCTTATTTTTTATCATTTCGATTGGGTGCTAGAATCTTTTTATATGATTGTAAACCTTCGCTTTTGCGCGCTTTATGGACGTAATCTTTCGAAATATGGTCTTGCTTTTCAGCATCTCGAAAAGAGAGGCAAAGCTTTTTCGAACTAATGACACCATATCTCTTGTTTTTGACTGCCACCCAAATCCTTTATTTCTTCCACTTACAGGACTTCGTTCCACCTACAAGATTTTACTAAACCTTTTTAACTTATAATTTACTGCACTTTTCGGACAATTTACAGTTTTTGCTATGCCACTGTACCTCCTATTCGCATGGGCGGCCTTCGGCCGCGCTTCAAAAACATAACCTTCATCAGTCCAACTCCGGCTACGCAATCGACAGTATTTTTGTGTTTTCGTGTTAAAACCATTGAACCCAAAATTAAAACGTCATATGCGTGTATGTAGTAATGAGGCACAATAACCCCCATCCTCATCATTCACACTAAACTCAAATACTTACTTTTTATTAATATTTTTGCTTTCATTTGCAGGCATCCGGCAACACCAAGCTGTTATCATTCCAATCTTCTTCTTATTCGCGTTTAAAATTGGAAAGTGATTGTATGGACAAATGCATTTGCATTTAATTTTAATAAAAATAATTCGAATATAAGGAAAAAATAAGTAAAAACACGCGTCTGAGTGTATATTTGGTGAATTTTAGTGAAGTTCCCGAAGGCATTTTGATTATTAGTAATTACGGAATCATTATTTCCCGAATAATTTGGAGTTATAAAGAGTGTTCCTTAATACCTCACTAATATCTCCACCAAGTTTCATTAATAAAAACATTATAGTTTGCCAAAAATTTGCCCAATAGACATTATTGTAAATTCCAGCCATTTTATCTGACTTTTTTTAATTTTATTTGATTCTACTTGATTTTACTTGATTTTAGTTAATTTGACTTGATTTTATTTGATTTTAATTGATTTTATTTGATTTTATTTGATTTTATTTGATTTTACTTGATTTTACTTGATTTTACTTGATTTTATTTGATTTTACTTGATTTTACTTTATTTTATTTGATTTTATTTGATTTTACTTAATTTTACTCGATCTTATTTGATTTTATTTGATAATATTTGATTTTATTTGATTTTACTTGACTTAACTTGGTTTTACTGGATTTTATATTTGTTTTTTATTTTTACTTGATTTTATTTGATTTTACTTGATTTTACTTCATTTTACTTGATTTTATTTGATTTTATTTGATTTTACTTGATTTTACTTGATTTTACTTGATTTTACTTGATTTTATTTGATTTTATTTGATTTTATTTGACATTATTTGATTTTACTCGATCTTATTTGATTTTATTTGATAATATTTGATTTTATTTGATTTTATTTGATTTTACTTGACTTAACTTGATTTTACTTGATTTTATATTTGTTTTTTATTTTTACTTGATTTAATTTGATTTTACTTGATTTTATTTGATTTTATTTGATTTGATTTGATTTTATTTGATTTTACTTGATTTTACTTGATTTTACTTGATTTTACTTGATTTTATTTGATTTTGCTTGATTTTATATTTGTTTTTTTTTTTTTTTGATTTTATTTGGTTTTATTTGATAGCCGAATTTGGAGTAGCGGCCAAAAAGGTGTTTTTGAGTGTTCGGGGGCATTTTTTTCCACTAAAAATATCCCTCCTCTTCTCTTGGATTTTTCCCTCTACCCCGGGACTGCTTCTGCATTGCTTCGAGGTAGAGGGTCAAGACGGCGTCCTAAGAAGGACACTTATTTACTCACCCTGCGTCCAGGGTCGCCTGTTTTGAGAAACCTATGCTCAATGCTCTTCAGCATAACTTTCCATTCGCGCTTCTTTTTTCGGATAATATCCTCCACAAAATTTGCGACGGCATTCTATTTTTCTTAGTCTATCATCATTTTCTTGATAATTTCTTCAGGTGTAAATACACCAATAGTTCGTTGCAGACCTGTTCTCTCTATGTTCCACCTCTCGCATTTAAAGGGGAGCTCCGCATCATCATACTCAGTATCTCCATATATGCAGTTTGGTTGGCTCACTTTTCCCATTCGTCATAAATACTTGCGAAAGGACCCATGTCCGGACAAAAACTGTGTGAGGTAATAGTTAACCTCACCGTGCTTTCTTTCTACCCACTTTTTTCGATCGGGTATTAGTCTGGCTGTCCATCTACCATACCGTTCAGAGTTCCATCTTGTCTGCCAAAGTGTGAGCGTTTGAACTCTAATATCGGTGAAGCGTGGTACTGGGATTCCTGTGTTTTTTGCCTCCCATCTCCGTTTGCGCTCTTGTGCTAGGGATGGTTCCGCTGATAACTAACACCGCTGCTTCAGATACTGTTCTGTATGACGAAGCCACTCTGAGAGCCCAGGTGCGTTGCACGGATTACAGAATTTTCCGCCGGCATTGCACCCTTTGCGAATCTGCCCAAATTTCGCATCCGTATAATAGAGTCGAGTTCGTCGTGTTCATTAAAAGTTTTCGCTTGTTCTGCGTTGGTCCTCCAAGGTTTGCCATGAGTTTACTTAACATGCCGCTTACCTTGGCAGCTCTTGTGGCAGCATGGTTTATATGCGCCCAGTAGGTTAGCCTTGTGTCTAATAGCATTCCTAGGTACTTGACCACTCTTTTTGTCGTTAAAGTGGCATCAAGTACTTGTATGTCTACTTCTAATGGGATACGTCAGTTCGTTAGAAGGATTAGCTCTGTTTTCTCTGTGGCCTGCTTTAATCCATGGTCTTCTAGTCATGTCTGGACTCGGATCATCCCCTGATTTAACTTCCTTTTGGCTTCGTCGGTGTTTCGGGCGATTATTATAGCTGCAATGTCATCTGCGTATCCCACTAAATGCACATCCTCAGGCATCTCTATTCGAGGGATTTCATCGTAACTTATATTCCAGAGCTCAGGTCCAAGTATTGATCCTTGGGCCGCACCTGCTGTTATTTGTTTAGTCTTACACCCTTCTCGCGTTTCGTATAAGAGCATGCGATTGCTGAGATAGCTACGAATAATCTTCAATAGAGTGTTCGGGGGCATTGGAAGGGAATCATCTACTATGAGCTGCTCTTTAAGGTCATACATTCAATTTGGATGCCTACTACAAGCAACTGACTGCTGGCAGCAAGCGATCGTCCGCGGCATCCAAAATACCAAAAGTCAGGGTGTTGTATTCTGTAAGATGATAAACAAAGAAGAACTATGCAGCGTTTCACAGAACAAACGCCGGATTTGTAGAAAATAAATGAGTGACTTTTTGCATGACGATAATATACTACCTTTTATCTTCTCTTTTTGGTTACCAAAACCAAACAAGGAGTTAAAAACTAAAGCCATTTTCGTCAAGCCTGAATTGATTTCTTTTGAAAATAAGACATACTTATTGTTGAGTATATTACATTTTTTAATTTAAAGTGAAAATACTAAACATCAGTCAAATGGCTTCCATGACTCCTAATGCCAAGCCGAACCCAATTAATCCAACTTTTCAGCACTTTTTGCGCTAAATCGTGTCGCATGTGAAGAGAATCTGCTGCTTATATTCAAATACTAATGTCTTGGCGGCCACCGTAGCCGAATGGGTTGGTGCATGACTACCGTTCAGAAGTACGTAGATTCGAATCTCTGTGCATCAACATCAAATAATAGAAAACGTTTTTTTTCTAATAGCGGTCGCCCCTCGGCAGGCAATGGCAAACCTCAGAGTGTATTTCCTCTATAAAAAGTTCCTCGTAAAAACCATTTGGCGTTCGGAGTCGGCTTAAAACTGTCAGTCCCTCCATTTGTGGAACAAAAACATCAAGGCGCACGCCGCAAATAAGTGGAGGAGCTCGGCCAAATACATAATAGAAGTGTAAGCGCCAAATGTGACCTGGAAGCCATTCAATGTCCCAATTTCTAGAAATAATTTAATCGCCAAACTTACGGTAATAATTTGATTGTTTCACGAGCTGTGTGGCACGTCCCCGTCTTGTGGAAATCAGATGTTGTCGAGATCAATTCTTCACAAATTCGGATATGAAAAGTTGGTTGTCAGCGGTTTGTGATGGACTCTTTAGAGGGCTCAGAGACGGTATAACCAATTTCATTTTGTAAAAAGTAGAGACTTATGATTCCAACTGGCCAAAAACTATACTGAACAGTAAATTTAATGAAAGTAATGATACTTCATGAATATTATAGTATGAGTTTTCTTAAAAAAACCGTTATAATTTTCAAGATATTCAGAAAAATCAGCAAATTTAAAAAAAAAAAAAACAAATTGAAAACGAATTTGGAGAAATATAAGGCCATTATTTTCTTACAGACAACGCAAGTTGGTGGACAAATTCCGGTCGTCAGCAGCAATTACTGGAACGGCATCAATGCTTTCGACTGGATTTTTGCCTTATTGACAACGGAGCGTTATGGAAAAAAAATCATACGCTCAAATTATTCAACAATTCGTCGAACAGCAACCACGGATAGACGGTTGTTACGACCATAAACTGAAAGCGCACGAAAAGTTGTAACCGGAGAACAATTATTTTGAGAATAAAATTTAACCCTGGATCACGAAGCATTCCTTTAATAGACTCCGCACGCCTGCAGTTTTGCGAATTCAACATATTTTCGTCACACCATCTCATCAACTGAACTTTCATAAATAGTTACATAGAAATAATATAATACACCTTTTAATTTAGACTTATTTGTTGGAGATAAAAAAATGAAATATAAAAATATTATTTCGTCCTAATTTGGGGCCATGAGAGAGATTCGCCAATTTCTAAAAATTCTTCATTAAGGCTACGTCGCCCAGATCCTTTAGGGCGTCCCTTGCGGGGCAAGCGTTGTGGGTTTCAGTCCAGTGCCATTCTACTTATATATATATATACATATATAGCCTTTCCAATTCCATGTACGCTCTCGTAATTCAATGTCAATTGGTGTTTGTCTGATTCGATTGAGGAGTTGTTCGTTTGAAATCCAATGGTTCGGCCACCAGCTACGGAGAATTGTTCTTGGACGTCATTTCACAAGTATCGGCAGCTTCCGTATTGCAGACATAAGTGCAGATACCAACCACGTTTGACAGTCATATAGTAGGACGGGTTTAACATTCGAATTAAAAATTTGTAGTTTGGTACCCGTTGTCAGCTATTTGGAAAATCAGATATTTTTGAGGCTTACAAAGGCTGATTTGGGGTTTTTTTGGTCCTCGCATCGACATCGCCTTTTGCTCCACCGTCCAGGGTAATTTGGCGTCCTATTTTGTAGCAATGTGTTGATTACCGTAGGATTAGTTTTCCCGTCATTGACTCGTAGTTCAACATTTTTGGCTTAGGAGCTTAGGTCGTTCAGTTTGTTAACGAAAAAACAATATTCAGCTCATATGGTTCATCCGAATTTTTGCAAATTTGTAGATTTCCAATTCGAGGCACCCATTTTGGTCCATAGAAGGCATAGAAGATAATTCACAGCGAGAACTGAAGTCGATTTTGGAAAATGTGGTTGAAAAGTGTGACTTATGGTTGGATTACTTATTAAGGCACGTGTATTACTTGAGAGGGCGATATAATAAATTTGAATTAATAAGAAATATTTTCTGTTTTATTTTTAATAAATATTTGATGTTTTAATTTTAATAAATATTTGGTGTTTTATTTTTAATAAATATTTTGTGTTTTCTTTTTAATAAATATTTAAGTTTTAATTATAATAAATAGTTTGTGTTTTATATATGTAAGAAAATGTATGCAATTCTCAATTGCTGTTAAAATATTCATTTCCACTTTCACAAATAAATATTTTTTCTAGTTAATACTTTTCCTTATTCGTCGAAATCAGTTCTTACTGAGCATTTTCCTTTTCTACACACACCTAAATATACAAGTATGTAAATTTAGTTGTACTTTCTCCTTCTTTCGTGGTGTTAAGGGGTCCCAGTAGTCTAGAGCTCGTAAATTTAGGGTATTTCGAGAAAAATTTTGTACAATACAAGAAATGAAAAACGATATTAAAACTTCTGGGCTTTTTATTTAACTTCTTTTACATGAAAATGAGAAAAGATTTTTTTTAATTTTAATAATTTTAAAAATGGCTGAAGTTAACCCTCCCGATAAATTGGGCCTGGACGGCATTGCCCATTTTGATTCTTCTATTTATCTGAAACACAAAATCCAAGAACTTATTAATCAGTATGACTGTACCTATATCCCGCTCTAGATTAAAAAAAAATTGACAAAATGGCGCGGTTTTGAATTTAATACTCTAAAAATCGTAATTTTTCAGTTTTTTAATCAAAAAAATACGAAATGATTGAAATACTAATATGATTGTAGTACGGGCGATAACCATCGCTGTTTGTGAACAACCTTTTTAAAATTTCAGATTCGGTTGAATAGTTGTTTTTTTTTTTTTTTTGACAACACCAGACCGAAAACCCTCGTTTCGGGATAAATGAGATTAAAATTTGAGACACAGGAGCGCGCGGACCGCTCTCTACCTAGTTAATGGGCTACAGAAGCTATAATATTGGGAATTTCCGCGTGAAAATTTCACAGCATATTCTTAAGGGGGCGTCTGGTTTACGAGCTTTAAAAATTGCATCTCTTTGCGATTTTTTTTAAGGAAAAAATTAATTAAGCACTGCAAAGTTTTTCTATCTTTTAATGAACTTTTAAAAAGTATAAAAAATGTTTGTACTGGTTAAAATAAGTTGAAAAAATGTTTAACATAGAAACTAGTAGAGCGCTGCAACGCTGGAGTTTCCAACTGGTGTACAAGATGCAGTTCGTAGTTATTATCTAAACTAAAAAATCCAAATGGATTTCTAATTATCATGATTTCTTATTCTAGATGAACTAAGAAAACTGAGAGAAATTCCAAAATTTTAACCTTTTGGAGGTTTTAAGGAAAAAAATGACTTTCTATAAAAAAAAAATTCACTTGAACTTGGTATAGAAATCTTGAAAATTTTTTGTTTATCTATTTTGTTAGTTCAAATAGAAGAGAATTTACTACTGAAGGGAACAAGCTATGATTCATTTTAAAAAGCTCATTAGTTTTTTTCATTCATGTACGCCAATTCAAAGAAATCATAAACATGAAAAGTCGAGAAAAGAAGATAAAGTTTGTACTATAGCTGTCCGGTCACAGCGTAACTACCTAACGCTCGCCTACTACGGAAATATTGAGAATTAGGCTCTGTAACTTTGTGTGAAAATTCTGAAATAAATTAGGAATCGCTTAAAATGGGGAAAAAAAAATGATTTTTTTGACCTTTTAAACCAGGCGAAATATTGAAAAAACGAAACATCGATTTTTTGAAATTTTTAGACCACCGCACAGTGGTCCGACCAGAAGGCGTTGGCGGACAAAATTCAAAAACTCATTTAATTAAGCTGAAAATATATATTTAGGGGTTTTAAGGATCAGTGATGACGAATCTGACCTTAGTTTTAGCAAATTTTAAGTCCATTGAATACTATAAATACATTTTTACTTCCGTAATTAGCTGGTGAGTTCATTTTTACATTTTTCACGACCCCAGAAAGTACCACGTGGAGATTTACGGTAAGGTTATTCTCTCCTCATTTTTTTGTTGTTTTTAGATTTTTTAATTTTTTATTTTTTATTTTTTTTTTTTAATTTTTTATTTTTATTTTAATTTTTTTTTTATTTTTTATTTAAAATTTTTTTTTTATTTTGAATTTTTAGATTTTCTTTTTTCTTTTAGTTTTTAAATTTTTTTTGGATATTTAGTTGTTTTTTTGTTTTTCATATTTAGTTTTTTTTTATGATTCGGAATCCTCGGTTTCTGATGAGCTGTTTTCTGAGGCTGGATCATTTTTCAAATTTAAAAGCGCAAGAACCTTGAAAATTGTTTTGGCTTGTTTTTCGGAACCTTAGTTTTTGATATTATAACTACATCTGATGAACAAAGCAAAGCATTTAATAAATCTGTCATTGTGTCAGTTCTTGACATTTTTCGTGTATTGTTTTGTCTAAAAATTTTCAAATCCTTATTCCGTGCTTCCTGAGCCTCTTCGGAGAGTTGACTAGTAGGCATGTTTAATAATTAAACTCCTATGAATTAATATTTTATGCACGGAAGCCGACATGTAATACCAATCATATAGTTGGACAAATAGTTTAGCAGAATCAAGGGCATATTTTTGAAATGCTTCAATATTAATATCAGGACCAGACGATAATGTTTGTAAAATAGTGGCAAACCGCTTGATTAAATGAATATCAATTCCAGTAATTTCTGATGATACTTCTCTTAATGCTGATGGGGTCTGTGATGTTTGCCTGTGGGTAAATGCACAAAAGCTACATTATTTTTAATTTGCGCAACTTTGCGCAACAGGTTTCAGTTTGAGATCATAGCTGAAATATGTGGCTACATCACTCATATTGATTTCAAGTGGGCGGGGTGGGGCAACCGAAAAAATGATCTTTAAAAAAAAAATTTCGAAAAATTTTGAAATTTCAAAAATAAAAAAATTGGATTTTGTACCACAACTTAGAGAATTATTACTGTTTCCGTTAATATATTCAATTATCTTTTTTTTCAATATTTGGTTAACAATCAAATGGTAATATTTATTTGCAGACATGAAAATGAAACTCTTGTATGAAGTACGATTTGCATACAATTTCATGTTTAAAGTCAAAAAACTACAATGAAAATTTTTTTGTATTAAGTAATATTTTCAGGAAATCTGCCTTGAATATTTAAGAAAACATCTGCATTATCAAATTTTTATTTCAAATATGTTGAAAAATTGAATTTTGTCCGGCCGCCGGACCACTGTGCACCGGGTCCCCTTAATTCAAATTTATTGACGCCATATAGTTTACCAAAGTATGCCTCTTTCGTTGTCATTTTGCTGCGGGCGCAAGCTTCTAATAAGCGAATGACTGCGGCAAATGGGCTAAATGTGACAACAACAGCAACGGCCTGGCAAGTAGTAACGGTTAAGGACTTAGCACACATGCATACACACACACACACACATACACACACACACACACACAAGTACTAAACACTGACAAGACAGCCGCGTAAATGAGAACAGCAGCAAAAAACAAAAACAACAAGAAAAACAGATTGCAACAGTCTGTTGGCAAACGAAAATATTTCGTAGTAGAAAATGGTACAGCACCGATGGAAGCAAAATGAATCACTCTATGCCTGCTAGCTAAGCACACCAACTAAAAGTGTGGTATGAATGTGGCAGCGACCACATGTGGTAGTATTAGTGGCAACAAAGTTGCGAAACAAACGAAATGAGAGACAAAATGAAGTATTTTCGCATGGATGGAAAGTGTATGAGCGGGTACGAAAAGGTCGAATGGAGTATTAAAGCAATTATGCAGTATTATCAAGTACATAGGTTGCGAAAAGCAAACGAGGCAGCTAGTGGCAGCTCTGCATAGGAACAGCGTGCGTAGGCGAAATTGTGGTAAAGACGTGTGGCAGCCGCGTCTCAGAAGTTAAACGTTGTGGAAATGTTTGAACCGCGCAGCGTAAGTGCGCAGTACTTCACAGCGATGCCTTTTACTTGTTTGTTGATATGCTACTGCTTTGCAATATGCAAGCCAGTTGCTTTTTTTGTTTTGCTTTTGTTTATTACAGTAAACGCTGCCTGAATATGCTTTCATGAGCTGCGGTACAGATTTTATCGTTTGGAAATTATGCCCTCAATTTTTGAATGCCACATAACCCGCAAGGGATAATCGAATGGGTTTTTTCGCGCAATTTCTCTTTGCTGCGATTTTTTGCCATTTCGTTGGCAAGCCCCAAAAGAATGCTGGAAAAGAGAGTTTCTTGGCGGTGAAGTTACAAAGGCGATCATCTACTGAAAGGAATACGACACTTTTCTAGCACAAAGTTTATATTATGGTCCCATGGGACTTTTACGTCTTAACTTTTTGACCCTTATAACTGGTTACCACATCTTGTTCAATTTGACGCGGTTTTTCGAAAACTTCATATGCGGTATAATTAGCGGGACATGGACAGACATGCTGCTTTAATTTTATGAAATCATATGTGGGAGCGCATGCCAAGTGATCCAAGTAGTCTGGTCATTCTAGTAAATTTTTCTGAAAATTGGTTTATGGCTTGAGAATATTTATTATTATTATTATTTAGTGGCTGGTATGAATACCAGTACTAAACTTATGTTTGAGCATTGGCTGCAGAGGCCATCAGCTCGGCTTGAGAATAATAAGAAGATCACAGGGAAGAATTAAAAAAAATTTTACAATTTTGAAATTTATTAAAAACAAATGTTTCTGGTATGGTTACTTTAATGTGTTTATAAATTTTTTTAGATTAAAATTTTTCTATAAAAATTTTTTTTTTGTTAGAATTTAGAAATTTATTAAAAAAAATGTTTCTGGTATGGTTACTTTAATGTGTTTATAAATTTTTTTAGATTAAAATTTTTCTATACAAAATTTTTTTTTTGTTAGAATTTTGAAATTTATTAAAAAAAATGTTTCTGGTATGGTTACTTTAATGTGTTTATAAATTTTTTTAGACTAAAATTTTTCTATAAAAATTTTTTTTTTTGGAAAAAGTTCCCTTACTTGGTAAAAGATTTTTGAAAGAATATTGAGAACACATTTTGTTTACTTTTCAACTTTGCTATTCTTTTGAAAAAAATTGTTGAACTTCTGCGTATAAGCAAATAGTTGAATTTTCTTCCTACAGAAAGTATACGCAAAGGGGGCTACTTAACTCTACATAAGTCCTGGCCATAACTACATAAAATACATTTTTTAAAAGCTGGATATAGCCTCTTTTTTGGTATCCACATTAATATATCTAGTAAATTGGCGGCCTTTGTAGCCGAATGGGTTGGTGCATGACTGCCATTTGGAATTCAGAGGACGTAGGTTCGAATCTCCGTGAAACCCCAAAATTAAGAAAAAGGTTTTTTTCTAATAACGGTCGCCCCTCGGCAGGCAATGGCAAACCTCCGAGTGTATTTCTGCCATGAAAAAGCGAAGGCTTTTAAAAAATTTTGAACGGCTTTTAGATATGCACATTAGAAGTTTGCTCTAGTATATCAACTGCACAACATGCGTACCTCAAAGGCAAATCAACGGAGACAGCGCTTCACGAGGTAATCCGAACAATAGAGCGGTCTCTAGTAAGCAAACAGTATAGTATACCATGGCAGCTTTTCTAGACATAGAAGGCGCATTTAATAAAGTGAGCACTGATGCTATCCAAAGGGCGTTAATAGACTTAGGAGTGGGAAATTGTACCAGGAATTGGATCATCTCTATGCTAGAAACCAGGATCATCAAAGCTAACATGGATAATATTATTTTACCTAAAAGAGTCTATATGGGTACTCCACAGGGGAGAAGTTATGTGTGATAAGCAAATTCTCAATAAAGCTTAATCGAGGTGGAGTAAAAGCAGTGGCGTATGCTGATGATGTGGCGCTAATGGTGTCAGGACTGTGTCCCAATACGATCAGTTGGATCATCCAAGCGGAGTTAGGCGAGCTTAATTCTTGGGCAACAGGCTGTGGCCTAAGTTAAAACAGAGCTCATGCTCTTTACCACCAGATATAAGGTACCAATCTTCACCCTACCAAATATTAACGGACAAACTCTCTCACTTCCATCCAAACTGAGCTGGAAACTAAACGCCGAAGAACGGGTAAGGAAAGCAAAACTTGCTTTATATGCCTGTAAACGTATGCTTGGAAGAAGATGGGGTATTCAACCTAAGCATACATTATGTTTGTACAAGGCGGTTATACGACCAAGTTTATCGAATGGTTCGGTAGTTTTGTGAAAAGTTCTAGGGAGAGATTACAATACCAAATTACTCGGCAAAATACAAAGATCAGCCTGTGCAATAACGGTCGGTACAATAAGATTATATCCTAGATAGGCCCTCAACGCACTGACACACGTTATGCTAATATACCTGCACATCAAGAATACGGCATCCATGAGTGCATTTAGGCTAAATGAAACGGGTCGCTGGAAAGAAAAAACTTATGGTCATGCCAGTCTATTATTGTAACTAACTCAGTTAACCTCGGTGAGGACTGACTACATTCAATAGGAATTTTGCCACTCTCTTTCCATATAAGGAGCAATGGAATAAGGGATTCTCACTAAACAACTTCGTCACTACAGTCTATACAGACGGAACAATTGAACAATGTGTCAATGTTGAAAACACCTATTTGAAGTTGTAAAGGATTTTGTCTACCTGGGGACCAGCATCAACTACAAAAATGCTGTCAGCCTGGAGATCAACCGGAGAATAGTTCTTCCACCAGGGGTTGCTTTGGGCTCAGTAGGCAATTGAGAAGTAGAGCACTCTCTCGTAAAACCAAACTGACTCTCTACAAAACGCGCATCATTCCCGTCGTGCTGTATGGCGCAGAAGTATGGGCGGTCTCAACTAAGATGAGAAAATTTTGGGAGCTTTCGAGAGAAAAATTCTCCGCAACGTTGTTGAGCAGTATCGTGTATAGTGGAACAGCGAGCTGTAAGAGCTATATAGAGACATGGACATGGTTAAGCATGTAAAATACATACAAAAAAAAAACACATGTAAGATGTTAGTTATGTTACAATTTAAGTGTCACCCTTATGTCTGCACAGACAATATCAGTCGGTAAAGGGGTGGTCGGCAAAGAAGTATCTACAGATGTAACAATTGAAAAAGCAGAAACAAGTGAGAGCGCAGAACGTTGGCGAACATCGGAGCTGGAGGTCGAATTTTTGTTAATCTTACATTTTTGCATATTAATCTACATTAAATAAAGTAATTTTTGTTAATCTTACATTTTACGTGGTACGTATAAATAAAATAAAGACTCATTTGTCTTACATGGGGGCTTAACCATCGAACAATTAAAAAATAAAACCGAGTATGTCAACCTCCAGAAGGCGCAGAGCTGCCCAAGAAGCAGAGCAGACAGGGGAAAGTGCGGCATCAGACGGCGAAAACGTACAGATGGCGGAAGCGACCAACGAGTACAAACGTGAAGAGCGCAGTCACATGGAGGGCGACGACAAGCAAAACAACAGCAGTAACGACGACATTTTGAAATTTTTAGCCGAAAGAATTCTCCAGAATGATCTAAACAATGGATGCGGCGTCCCAGTTGAGAGCTTCGCAAAAATCATACCGTGTTTCGATGGGGTATCGATTCCGATTAGGCAGTGGCTGAATAACTTTAATGAAAATTCGGAAGCATATGAGCTGAATAGTAAGCAGAAATATGTAAATACACGCAATAAAATGAAAGGCGCGGCAGCTTTGTTCTTAGAAACAATCACAGTTTCGAACTATGATTCTCTTTGCGTAGCGTTGTTAAATGAGTTTGAACAAAAACTAAGCAGCGCTGAAGTACATAAACAGTTGGCAACGCGTAAAAAACTAATTTCCCAAAATTTCCATGAGTATGTTTTACAAATGCGAAAAATAGCAGCACTTGACTGTATTGAAGAAGAGTCGCTAATTGCATACATAGCTGACGGTGTAGATATTCGCGAGGACAGGAAATATCCTCCTTATAGTGCAACATCGTATAAGGAATTAATAAAAGCGTACGAATTAATAATGTCATTAAATAGAAATTTAATGCAAAATAAACATCGTTCTTCAGCAAATACACAGGCGCAACACGATAAAAACTTTAACAACGCCGATCGTAAGCCGCTGCGCTGTTTTAATTGTGGTTCAACACAACACAAAAGAGCCGAATGTAGGGAAAATACCAAGTGCTTCAGATGCAATGGCAGCGGCCATACATCCCAAGACTGTGTTGCTGTAAAACAAAGTGTTAATGTTGTGATAGATGAAAAGCGAATTAAACAGATGAAAATCAACAACGAGATATTATCCTGCTTGGTGGACACTGGATCTGATGTCTCTCTGATGCGTAAAGGCGTTTTCGATGCAAAATATAGTAGATGTTCGTTGAAGAAAAGTTTTACTATTTTATTCGGTTTTGGAAATGTCGCAACAGTTGTTTTGGGTGAGTTTAACGCTGAAGTTAACGTCGACGGGCTGCATACACAACACACGTTTCTTCTTGTTCCCGATACGACGATAAATGTTAGTGTAATTGTAGGCTACGATTTTTTGAAAAAGTTCAGCGTGACCTTAAATGCTGGTTGTTACACTTTTGCACAAGCGGGCGAGAAAAACGATTACAATGTTTACAACGTAGTCGAACATAATCCGGAAATCATCGTAGAACCGAAGTACAAAGAAGCCGTAAAGAACCTGATAGACAACTATAAGCCATCGAACGTCCAGTCGAGCTGTCCCATTAAGCTGAAAATTGTACGAAACTGCAGCAATATCGCCTTCCGTCAAAGTCCAGCACCAGAAAGAGAAGTGGTGCGAAAGCAAGTAAACGAATGGTTACAGCAGGGCATAATACGCGAGTCATTTTCTGAGGTTGCTAACAAAATCGTGTTGGCTAAAAAGAAGGATGGCTGTTACAGGCTGTGCGTAGATTTTCGCAAGTTGAACACATTGGTTCTAAAAGATATCATCCGTAACAACGAAGACGCTCCAACTAGGCGAACCTATGAAACGGTACCTCAAAAGGACGACGAGGGAAGGGAAGACCACATCTCTATTGGAAGGAGCGAGTGCTGTAGGCGAGAAACAGCTGGCGGGCTATTCTGGATTCGGTCAAAACCGACATACGGTTTTAGTGCCACCTAAGTAAATGAGTATTCATATCATAGCGTGAGTACAGTATTTAAGACATTTTTTTGAAAATTTAGTCCTTTAAAACTTGAAGGGCTTCAAAAGTTGAATTGTTGAGAATATGCAGCATTACTATATGAATATGTTTACTTAATAACTTTTGCTGCAGCAGAGCGCTATCCATCCTAGAACTGCATTTGACGTTGACAGAAAAGCGGCAGGAATCGATGGTCAAGTCACTGTGAGCAAAATTCAAAACAAGTTTCGTAAGAAAAGCACAGCTCATTTGATAACTTGAAAAATCGTGAGCAATTTTGTATAGAAGCAAAAGACGAATACATTAACTAATAGTAAATATTTAACGCACATATTAATGTTTATTTTTATTTCTAAAAAGTTGGGCGTTTTTTGGTATAAAATTTTGCATTAAACAATTTAATATATTATATGCACGGTTTCTACTTCAAGTCCAATGTTTAGTTTTGCACTTTTACGTAGTTCAATTTAAAATACATTTATATGAATATATTGCTTTCCTCGTTCAATATTTCTATCCACATATTTATATTTTTGGCCAATATTTGCATTTCATTTGAAGTATTAAGCAGCCATCAAAAGGTTTTTCACAAGTTGCAGAATTTTTAATATTCTTTTAAAATCAAAGAGAGGGTGCTCGACTAGATACTTTGAATATTTGCAATACCCAGAAAAACTTTAACATGCAAGTTCGAAAAGTGATACAGTTTTCTGAGCAAAAGAAAAACTAAAAGCAAAATCTCTAATAAAATATTTTAAATAAATATAAATAGAACTGCAAGTACTACCTTAAAATATGCAAATAAAAATAAATGCACACATATTTGCACACACTTACATATATATGTAAACTCCTAGTAGGATGCGCACATACATATATGGTATGTGTAGGAATTATATTTACATATTTGCTTCGTCCAAAAACGCAAAATCGCAGCACAACCAACGTAAAGGTCATCTTCCTGCATCGCCCGTTCGAGTATAAATCGTAAATTCCCAACTGACAAATATTTGCCAGCTTGCAAGGCTGCACCAACCCACACACTGGCATAGACAAGTGAACGCATATACATTGACAAGTATTTAAATATTTGTGTTCCAGTATTCGTTGGCCCACTATGGCATACATTGGAATGCACAAATGGCTAGTTATTTGTGTATATATTTTTTTATATTTATTTTTACCCTGCATATACTTGTATGGCGAATGAAAGTGAAATAAAATGTGTGGGACTTTGCCGATTGGAAACACACAGCGTTTAGGATTCTTAAAAAAATATACATATTAAGTGCGGGGTTGTTCGAAAAATCTGTAACAGCAGAAAAGTAAAAATCTCCAACAGTAAAGAAAGTTAAAAATTTGTACTAAAAGAAATAGTTAAGGGAGGGGTTTTCTCACAGCCACTTCAACAGCAAATAAGGTTTAGCCTGCCTACCACAAAGATATTGTCCTTGACTAAAAATCCCCCGATAAATGCGCACACTGAAGAATAAGTCGTGACTGAAGTTTTCATGATTTCATTCTTCTTCTTCTGGTCGCCTTCGGCTTATCCTTAATGAAGACTATTATTGATGGATGATATACATATGAACCGATATCTCCAAATCACAGTGGTCTGAATTGGCAATATTTTGGCCTCTTCTTCTTCTTGACTCGCGCGATAACCGCTTACACGATTTTGGCCGAGTTTAACAAAGTAAGTCGTTTCTTTCTCGTGCTAACCGGCACCAGTTGGACACACGAAGTGGTGCCAAGTCCTTCTCCAACTGACCTTTCCAACGCAGAGGAGGCCTTCCTCTTCCTCCACTACTACGAGCTGGTACCGCATCGAATACTTTCAAAGCCGGAGCGTTTGCATCCATTCGGACGATATGACCCAGTCAACGTAGCCGCTGGATCTGTATTCGCTGCGCTATGTCTATGTCGTCGTAAAGCTCATACATCTTATCGTTCCATAGCCTGCGATACTCGCAAAGCTCCTAAAATTAACAATTTATCGAAAGAATAAACATTTTTGCAAATTGCGTCGTACGTCAATTATATTCGACTTGTGAACCACAGAGCTGCAGTGTACAAACAGCCAAGGAATGGAGCGCGTAAAGGTCAAAGTAAAGGTTTTCATCGCTCAAAATCATTTTTCATTTATTTAGAAAAATGAATTCAAAACAAAATTGAATGGTCAATTTGCGTCCCCTTGACCAATTTAAGTTTCGGAGAAGAACAAATTGTAGAATTTTGAGAATATTTTTTAATCCCATTTTATTCCAGAAAACCTAAAAACAAAAATTTACAAAATACTTTTTTTATAAAACTTATAAAGAAAGGAATATTTAACTTTAAAATTTTTTTTCAACATCAAATGAATCGCAAAATTACAAAAGTTTGCCAAAGTCACTTTTTTTCAAGGTCACAGTATACTTCTTATTGTACTAAACTTTTTTTCTCCAAAACAAATTTGTTTGAGATTGTTTTACTCTAAGAAAATTAAAAAACAAAAAAAACGTATACAAATCTTAAAAAGAGCGAAGCTATTTGACTTTGAAAAACTCTATAACAAAATTTTCACTGTTGAAAAAAATCTCCAAATTATTAAATTTTTTTTCAAAATCTCTGCAGTATCTTTCTTATTATACTTAAGTCTATACTTAACTTATTTTGGAATTCCCAACAATGTTCAAAATTCGTGGATCACTTGGCATGGAGTCCCTCCGGGGTTGAAGAAACTAGATCCACTGTTGCACTTAGGAAAAAAATGTTGGCCCAATGTGATACCACCTTCGGCTAAGCCATACCAAGTTGAACCATTTAGTTATCTAAATGAATTTCATCAGTCATCTTAACCCATTAATGACAAAGTATACGCAAAAAGAGCTTTTTTCAAAAACTCACCAAAAATCCACTATTACATATAAGCTTTTTATATTTACAGGGCGAGTGAGGTAAAAGAGTAGTTTAAAAAAACAAGCTTTTTAGTTGTCATTTAAAGCTCTTTTGTTGACATTTTTCACGCCAATACATGTAGTGTTTTTCGAAAAAGTGAATAATGTCACGCAGGTGAGTTTTATACCTTAAAGAAAACCAAGCAACAGTATTATATACAAAAAAACGTGCATTTACTCAAAGGTGAAACCATGAGACATCGAATACATATAAAATGCAGTAAAAAATTTGCCCCGAAATGTGTTTTACCTTCTTGTTAATCATTGCGTATGTTTTATCATACGTAAACGTTACCCCAGTTTGGCTTTACGGGCATTCATATACAATACCTTTTTATAGACAAGCAACAACTGAGGAGATAATTGGATGGCTCGAAGATCTGAATAAGGACGATAATGGAGACATTATAGACGACATCAGAAATGCCAATTCAATCGATGTGACTTTATTTCCACCTGAAGAACAAGAGTTATCCGATTGCTATGATGCAGATGAGGACGATGAAGGTACACTGGGCGACTTGGGCCGTGGGGTTCTAAAAAGGCCATGCGAGAAAAAAAAGGCCAATTCAGAAGTGGGTAATGTACAGTTTTTAGTGATGTGAGCAATTCAAAAACCTCGCGG
The DNA here is from genome assembly GCA_037575425.1 of Anastrepha fraterculus. Taxonomy (NCBI): domain Eukaryota; kingdom Metazoa; phylum Arthropoda; class Insecta; order Diptera; family Tephritidae; genus Anastrepha; species Anastrepha fraterculus. The sequence continues at coordinate 42,748 of JAYXIM010032634.1, forward strand.
TCAGTGACTTCCACTCAAAGGAAAAAGAACAACCCACAATTCGTCGAAAGTGGTCCAAAATAGAACTAAAAACACAGCAATACGCGTTCACACTCCGGATATTATAGCAGACATTTTGAATAACGACTTAAGTCCACTACAACTTTTTAAACTAATTTTTGATGATGATTTTATGAAATATATACAAGCACAGACTATAAAATACGCTGTAAACAAAGGAGATGAAGAGCTTACCCTAAATCTTGAGGAATTGTACACTTATCTAGACATCCTTATACTAAGTGGGTACAACAAAGTGACTATTCTCAACTGTAATTTCACTTGATTACCTGATAAATTTATTAGTTGCATTTTTAGATATCAGCTTCTCGGATGTACTGGGAGACAGAAAGTGATGTGTACAACCATTTAGTGGCAGGTTCAATGGTGGAATGATAATAATAACGTCACTATTGCAACAAACTGTAAAAACGATAACATAACGACCACAACAGGACTATGCAAAAGATATGGTCAGCAACAAAAACGTAGACAAGACGTAAAGCAACCAGTAATCATCAAGGAGTATAATTGCGGAATGGTGGAGTCGATCTCTTCGATCAGCAAACGGCAGCTTACCGAACTTGGATTAGATAAAGGAAATGGTATTGGCCCATTTTCAAATTTTGTCTAAATGGAGCTATTGTAAACTTGTAGATGTTATTTCGAAAAGCTTATCCAAAAGTAACTCTTCTCGACGTCTTACAAGAAGTATTCTTTCAAAACCAATAGAACTTCATCCAGTTTCAGCACGAAAGAGGAAACGAGAAGACGAAACTAGATACGATCAAGCACTACGTAAATTATTCAAGAACTCAGCGCCGATGCAAATTTTGTGACAAGTGTACAAAATTTATATGCATGAAATAAAATTTCGGATTGCACCCAGATAACTGTTTTTACAAACATCATGTAACTGACTCATCATTGTAATTTTATTTTCATAGAAGTAGCTCTCCGAATACGCTTATGTATGATATATCATACGCTTTGCCATGCCTACATCTTTTGAGATAATTTTTTGAAAAATGGAAATGCGCCGTTTAACATCAACACAAATATTTGGTGAAACTTTCTTTTTCGTTTTATGTGTGAGCATTAATGGGTTAAGATATCTTGGTGGTCTAGAATTAAAAGGCAAAATTCATTTTTTCTATATTTCGAAAGCACAGGCTTTTAAGGATATACCGTCAACATTTTGGAACGATATTTCGAGTATTTTCGATTTTACAGCCGTTTAGGTAGAGTCAGATTCGTCACGCGCCACTCTCAAAACTTTAAACTGAATTATCTCAAAACACCAGGCCGAAGTGTTCTCAAAAAAACAAACTATTCAACCGAATCGTCTGAAATTTTACTAAGTTGTTCACAACAGCAATGGCTATTGCCCGTACTCGAATCGTATTATTATTTGAATTATTTCGTTTTTTTATTAAAAAACCGAAAAAATCAATTTTTCGAGTGTCAAATTCAAAACCGCACCATTTTGTCAATTTTTATTTTATTTTAGTAGCGAGACATAGCTACAGTCATACTGATTAATAATTTTTTTGGTTTTTGTGCTTTAAATAAATAAAAGATCCATAACGAACAACAGCGCCCAGGGCCAATTTTTCGGAGGGGTCAACTTCAACGCCATTTTTTAAATTATTAAAATAAAAAAATAAAACAAATTTTGTCCTTTTTGTATGTAAAAGAAGTTAAATAAAAAGCCTAAAAATTTTAACATCGTTTTTAATTTTTTCTTGTAAAAAAAATACGTGAAAATACCCTAAGTTTTAGAGTTTTAGATCATCTTAAGCCCTTTGCGACACCTGATTTATAGTGACTAAAATTATTACCAGATAGTGCGGGAAAGTAACAGAGGAGATGTCGTCTCATCGTGTTTTCGGCCTTTACAACATTTTTGTAAAGGCACGCTCAGTGTTTTTTGAATGTCTGTCTATTAAGCAGCATCCCATCAGCACTCTGATTGGAGTATATAAAGCTTAGCTTTTCAGAGGGTATACAACTCATACTCATTGCAAGTCTAGTTTCGGTTACGTCTTCCTTGAAATACGGTAAGCTGTAGTAGCTTGCAACTGACGATCGAAGTACCAATGCGCTCTTTTTCGAGAGAAACCTGCTTGGTCATAGCGTGCGTTATAGGTATACTCAGCTGCCATGTAGTATTCCTCAATGCGCCTATAATCCGAGTACGCTCAGGTGAGGTGGAGAACGTTTTGCTTGAATATTTGTTACAAAGATTGGTGAAGGTTCAGCATTCGTTTAAAATTGCAAGTGACAGAGCCCTGAGCTAGAGTTTTCACCTGCATTTAGCTAAATATGAAATCCAATTAACGGGTAAACGAACTTCGTGTTGGTATTCGAACGAACTTAATATTGAACATTTTCAGTCCTTGCAAACCGAAGGATGATTCAGTAAGGTCGCAGTTTGTATTTTATAAAGAAAATATAGCAATGAGGAAATGATTTTTTTTTCGTCATGTTTCTCAGTCATGCTTCCTTCGTCATGTCTGTAGCATTTATATATGAAATATCATATCTGGGATATTTTTGTATATAAATAAAATCCTATTGCTTCGCGGGAGATCATAGGGCCCCAACAAGTTTCGCCCATTTGTTTCTGCCAAGCACTAACATCTTGATTTTGCACCACCTATTGCCTGTTCTAAGTATGTCTGCTTCCAGGCTCCTTCTCCCGATTTGTGCGAGTCTGCCATTTCACCGGCTTTCTTGCGGACTCCAATCGATTGCGCAACGAGTAATGTCATATGTTGGTCTTCTCGAAACATACTCAAGCCATCCCTATTTCATTTTTGCATTTTCTAGTCGTAATGGTGTTTGATTGGTATTGACCCACAGATAAGTGTAAGATATTGTGCAGGGCCAGTAGCTGCGTAGATTTATGCGGAGGGATCGGTTTATAAAGACGTGTAGGATTTGCATGTCCACAGATCTTGAATTCCAAGCTTCGCAACCATAGAGAAGAGTGAATTTGACGTTGGAATAAAATAGGGTTAGCTTTATGCGCCATGTTATGACTGAAGAGTTTTCAACTGCTTTAAAAAAGGTAAACGTTTGCTTAGCTTTTTTTATACGGTTACCAATGTCTTCACTTGTGCCACAGTTAGCGGCAAAAGGAGTCGACTTCTTCAGGTTTTATGTTGTTAATTTTGAATTTCTGCGTGCAGGTGTTGTAGAAACGTATTACTTTCGTTTTGCCAATATTTATCTTGAGGTCGACTCTTGCTGCTGATTTTTTGTACCAGCACTAATTTCTGGCGCTTATCGATAAAATATTATCGGCATAGGCGAGATCATTAAGGTTACTATGCAAAATGCGGCAGCATGCGTTGCTCTTGTTCATAATGCTGCTGTTAGCTCAATGAGTTTTGATGGAACAGCCATACAAGCCGAATCATCCCAAATTGACTGATGATGAATGCATTTTGGAAATCGATAAAGATCAGATAGAGGGAGGAGCGCCATTCTACCTATTGCTCCACTATTACACGAAAACTATTAACGTGGTCGACGCAGGAGTGCCCCGGTCGGAAGCCTTCTAGTTCTTTTCTTAGTTGTCGCTGAATTACATTCGAAAGTCGTACGTTAATTATTTGTGTGATTATTTTATTAACCATGAACAGCAATGTGACCCCTCGTCAGGTCTTGCACTCTAATAGGGCGCCTTTCTTAGGTAGGTCGCTGACGACAACTTCCTTTAGTTCTTCCGGTAATTCTCTTGGGGTCCAAAAGTCCCCTTAAAGGACTGATCAGGCAAGCGCTGGTTTCATAGTCCGCTTTTAGGACTTATAAGCTCAGTGGTAATGTTGTCAATCCCGGTGGATTTATTGTTTTTAGGCGTTTTTGTTGTGGCCTTTATCCCCAGTGCATCTGAGCAGTTGAACGAAATTTCACTATTTACTTCATGTGATGTACAATAGCACAATTTGTGCACGGTTGCTGGCTCCGACGATCGCAAGTCGATGGCACACCAATTCTGACTGTTAAAAAACCCCAAAATTTTGAGAGTTATCATCGACAATTTTCTCTCCTCCTCAGCGCATACAACCGCTATTGGCATTATAGTCCAAATCGCAACAATACCCTCAAATCGCTTGCCGGTAACACTTGGGACAAAGATTAAGAAATGTCGTAATTTAAGGCGATAGGCCGGCCGGTTGTAAACTATGCTGCGTCTGTCTGGTCGCCTGAAACCAGTGGTTCGCAGTGGATGAAGCTACAAACTTGTCAAAAACACTACCATTAGGACTGCGACAGGTCTTCTGATTTCCCCACTAAAACATCTACATGATGAGGTGTTAGGGTGTTACCGCAGGTCTCACCCATGTAGACACCTGCTTGAGTCTGAACTGACTCCCAGACATGTCAGGAGGCGCCTCCTCAACTACGCGGACGAGATCCAGGACAAAACAGACCGACATTTACTGAATCGGACCGTGTACAGACAGACAATTAACGACACTCATCGGGAGACTCTTACCACCTTCTTAAGATCCCGACCTTCGAATGACGTCATCGGAGTCCAACCATCACCCACTGCAGACGAAGAGCTCCAACTTGCCCGAAAGCCCCGCGAAATCTTGACACAATTACGTTCTGGATACTGTAGCAGGTTAAACTCCTACCTATCCAGAATCGACCCCGACATACTAAACATATGTTCGGCATGTGAAGGCACCCCGCACGACACTAACCACCTTTTCACATGCCCCAGGAAACCCACTCATCTAACTACCCTCTCTCTCTGGACCCGACCTGTCGAAACAGCAAGTTTCTTGGGCCTACCGTTAGATGAGCTAAACGAAGGCGATCGGTGACTACACTACAGGGACACGGCAAAGTTACTGCTACAATAAAAACAGCAGCAACGATAGCATGTACACCAACAACTCTTTACAGATCGCTAGTTGTTTTTCTGTAGTAGTGACAACTTCACCGGGAGAGCTTTTGAGTGGTCTTCGACTAGGCGGCTATTGGACTGAGAAAGTGTTTTTGCTACCTTTTACAGGTCCCTGCTACGGTTGATTTCTGCAGCCGACTGTACTTCAGAAGCCAGTGCATTGGCCATGGCACGCTTTGTCTTCATAGCTGTATATGTAATAACTTGACGTTGTGGTTTCTCATTTCGAGTTCTAGCAGCATTTACCTGCATATCTGGAATGCGTATATCAAAATGTTCCATGACTTATTTATATAAGTGTAGTAGATCGGGTTGTATATTATTTATAGCGAAAAATTCCATTCTTTAGTTCTATAACCATCACACGCTATTAGGTATCGACCATATTTTTCAAGTAGACCCAGAAAAAGAAGTACGAGTACAATGATATCGAACTCGCGTTCCGCGACAAAAAGATAGCACGTAAACATTTGGACCAATTTTGCCGATTTTCTGATTCGTGTTTTTGAGAGCTCATTTTTTCAAAAGTCTAGCTCATTGTTTGACAAAACCCAAACAAAATAAATTTTAAAATTTCGTACAATAATTAGAAAAAGTTTTCATACCAATTGCATAGCACAAAGTTTTCAAACCAATTCAACGAATTTTAATTAGCATTTCTGGCAAAATTTTTGATAAGCAGTTTCATAGCCTAAATTTTCAGTTTCATTTTTTTATTCCTTGTTTACACCTCTCGGGAGCAAAGGGCCTCGACAAGACTCAGTCTTGCATTGGTTTCGTTAATCTATTTTTATTCTGACGGGGTAGGTGATTAGCCTGCCGCTATCAGTCCTAAGTAGTGGGAATGCCCACCTGTCGTTGCTTAGGAACAACACCTTCTTACTGCTTGGAGCGCCATCTGTGTCTCACATTTTTCTGGCAGATGGATTGCACAGATAGTTGAGGACTTCGCTAAATGTAGTGTGTCTGCGCTATTACCGCGGTCGCCCGCTTCCTCTTTCTGGCGCCACTGATGCAATGTATATTATAACTGTGTGTTTTTCTTTGTTTCAGCAGCCACAATGCAAACAATGCCCAGACTATTGTACGGGAGTAAGGATGGAAAGTATAAGTTGTTTTGGGGTTGAGGAATGGAATTCGAGAATTTGATTTTTTTTTAGAAACAGCGAAAGTAGGTAAATTTGAAGCCGCGTAAAGTTTCATAAAGTGTAAGTTTTAAGTTCCTAAAAAATTCCGTTGAATTTTTATAATTTTTTCCCTGACGGCGCTGCCCATTTTTTCCATAACAAACGCACGAAACTTCAATATTCAACACTTGATATTATTAGCTAATTTTATAAAACTTATTTAATCAAAGTATAAAATTCGAATTAATTGAGTAAGAAATATTGACACAATCAAAGTTCTTCTCTTCTCAAAAGCACTGCCGTAGCGTTTTCTGTTGCAGTTTCACTTCTACAGACTTCGCTTCCCGTAAAACACACACACTCACAGTACCACTTGGTACTACATTTGTGCTTTTCAAAGGAAATCGTTCCAATCCATCTATCTCAAATTTTGCATCACTTTTGTTTCATAGCCTACCGCTTTTGCTTAAAACTTTACGTGTATGTCGCAATAGGTACCCAAAAATTTAAATTTCAAAATAAATATTTGAATTTCATAATTAAATGCAGGTCTGAAAACTTCACAGAAAAACTAATAACCACTTTTTTATCCACCCCACGCCATAAAGTCACAACGCGTACGTACATTTGGAAGGACTTCAAAGCAAAAGCAACTGATGTAGTATGCAACTGCTTTCATCCCTGCAACAGAGTGAAAGTATGCTAGGATGACTTAAATAAAAATATATTGTATTTACTTTTATTTATGTGATTCTGCTTTCTCAAAATGTTGTACTAAGTAAAAAAAAGACATTTAATATATGCCTAGTAATTGAGAGTGACACATGCATGCAAGTAGTATGTGTCAAGTCGTTTGGAAGGGAAAGTAAGGATATGTAAAGACACACGACCCTGACCAGCGCCAGTGAAAGGACGGCATAAATGTCGCCGGAAATGAATATCAAAAATGAAATGCAATGGATGGTAAAAAAAAAGCAAAAAAAAGCAAAAAAAAAAAGAAAAAAAACAGAAAATAAAAAAATAAAATAAAATTTAAGAAAGAAAAAATAAATTAAATGCAGTCACATGGAATGAACTACTAAAAGTTCGCAATTTTTTTTTCTTATGCTTGAATCTTAAATTCAGATGAAATGTCACAATTTACAAGAAAAGAAAATAGCAACTTCAAAAGTTAAGAGAAATCGAGAGGAAAAACGACCAAAATAGCTAAACGGTTGAGATCCGCTGTTGAAGGATAACTGAAAGTGTTAAAATTTGAATTACAAATTACGTTCCATTTCTATTCGATAACCTTTAGTTTGCTTCGCGAAAGTAAGATTTCACAACATTTCGCACTCGTCGCGCACACCCTTTCCGTGCTCACACACTTTTCGATAAAAAGAAAAGAAAGTTCAAAAAAACTAACCCAAGCGAGCTGGTGTTGGTCAAAGGCTAGTGGGCTGGTTGTGATTTAAATAAAGACAAGCATCTATATTTCAATTTGCTAACTGATAAATATATAACAATGATGCTGTGCTAATTTCGAATGCATACACTCTGGGAGGTGCGGAATAAACGGAAAGCTTCTTCAACGCGCTGTTTGTCGAGGAAGCAGCATCTGAACTAGAAGAATCCTTTCTCGCAGACACAACTCACGCTACCATGATTTCTAAGCTGCATGCATAATATGTACGATGATATCCAACTCTGTTTGTATCTCAATTTTCAGTGATAGTTAACTTAACGAAAAAAGTTATATTACACACAACCAAAGACAATCAAATCTCACTCGCACAGACACAATGTTTATTGCTTTATATCCTGCTTGTTTATTGTTTGTATGTATTGTGTTCTGCATATCTTATTGCTTTACTTGACGAGCTGCAACTCTTGCTGGTTCTACGTTTGGCCGCTTTCAGCTTAGTGCCACTGGGGACAGCTTCCTTGAGACATTTGTTCCGCTGCACTGTGCAGCTTTCGGCTACGGTCGAATAAACTCTGTGAGGTGTAGCATACGAATTGAGCTACGTTTGGTGTATAACTTCGTTTTGGTTGTTGCTATTGTGGCCACTAGATATGCACTTTGCTTTTGAATTTTAATATGTCTCCTTAATGATGGCAGACTTCTCACTATGGCTGGGTTGCAAGATGATTACATTTTAGCTTGTTAAATATACTGAATGAAAAGGAGTGATAAAGATTCACCAGGAAGGTCGTTTGAAAGTCCGTGCCAAAATAAAAACTACATAATTATTCGGAGTAAACCTTTTAATATCCGGTGAGGCATCACGTGGAGTGTTTGAGAGAAAGATTCTGCCGAAGTTTTCGGAACTTTACACATCGGCGACGGCGAATATCGCAGGCGGTGGAACGATGAGCTGTATGAGCTTTACGACGACATAAACATAGCGCAGCGAATAAAGATCCAGCTGCTACGTTGGATGCAAATGCTCCGGCTCTGAGAGCATTCGATGTGGTACCAGCTGGTGGTAGCAGAGGAACAGGAGGCCCTCTGCGTTGGAAAGGTCAGACGGAGAAGGTCTTGGCTTCACTTGGTGCTTTCAACTGGCGCCGGTTAGCACGAGAAAGAAACGATTGGCGCGCTTTGTTAAACTCGGCCAAGATCGTGCGTGCGGTTATCGCGCCAATCAAGAAGAAGGAACCTTTTTAATCTTTGTCTTAGTCTTCTTTTAGGCTTACATACTTCGTCCAACGCTATTCTAGTATGTCGATCCCATCGAAATAATATGATTTGTCTAAGCCTGAAAAATATCCATTCGTTTCTGTCATCACCTCCTTATTTGAATAAAATGTTTTTTCCGTCAGCTATTTCGTCAATTTAGGGAACAAATCGTAGTCGGAGGGATCCAAGAAAACTAAGTCTAGATTATATGGGAATTCAAAATGAGTTGGAACCCTATTGCTATTAATTTAGTGACCAGAACTGGCGAGACGTGAGCTGGTATGTTGTTTTGATGGAAAAGGAAAATCGCTCGACTTCGTTGATTCAAATGTATACCAAACACAAATAAATAGACCGATCTAGCAGAAACTTGGTGTGTGGTCTTCCAAGAGATAATACTAACTAAAAATAACCTCGAAATGCGCCCGTAGTTACATCTCTCTGAGTTTTCACGGGCGTTTTAAACAACCCTCGTTCAACATAGTAAACAATTATTATTGACTCGATTTTCCCCGTAATAGTTGATTCCAGCTCAAATAAATCACTCTCACCAGTATATGACCAATCTAGTTCTTGAGCGCTTTGGAGCAATCATATAGGATCAGTTTTTGTCACGGTGAAGAGAGTTCAGGAAGTGTGGCCAACGTCAGGCCGTTAACCGGCTCTCAGAAATTTTAAAATGCTCTGCTAATTTGTTGATTTAACAAGGGATGACAGCGGCTTGTTTACGATAAAACTGAGATTGTGTTGGTGATATAATAAAAATCAAATGTTACTCCATGACCATCTGAACAACGTCTCATTGGAAGAGCATAAGAATACGTGTGAATGGAGCGGGCAGAATTCTGTTGACAAAACTGTTCTTCTTTCAAAATGATTCCTCGAAGAGTTGTAGGTAATTAAGGATACACTTGAAGCTAATTAAAGTACCCATTGATTGGTTCTGGTTGGGATAAAATCAGGCTTTCTTAGAATTTTAAAGTTCAGCTTGAAATATATTCCCCAAAAAAATGTCACTGTCATTGGCTGACGCAAGCTTTTCTGTTATATCTACATGTACATGAGTTTGCTCCTCAGAGACTCTGCTATTCCTTTCACAAACCTGATGAGTATTGCAGTTAACGAAGTCATTGTGTATGTATCCATTCATTATCTGAGTAATCCCTTGGTGTTGCCTGAGTGACACAATCCATACCCAATTAGCACAAAAGACGTCATTTTGATACACCAAATCGAACCTTATTGGTTTAAGTACGAATCTGCCTATTGTCGCATGTTTTCTTTTGTGCAATTTATTTCAAGTTAACCATCGAGCATTCCACGTCGTAGAGCACCCAGCACTCAGCCTTTGGCATTCACACAGATAGTGAAAAGCTGCCTCCTTAAATTCTTCTTAATTGCAGCTTCTTCATTTCTCGTTGTACGTCTCTCCATCTTCTGGCATGGTTTCTCAAAAGGTAGTGGCCGGTTATTATTGCCGTAATTCTGAATATGTCTGCCCGTGGTTTTCCGAACAACTCGTCAGTTGTGGATTTGTTAAATTGGGGCCACGTTTGTTTAGTTATTTTGCAGGTATCTATGTTAGTCCATCTGTCAACGGCCTGCTTCTGGAATAGCGAGAAGATCTCCCTTAAGCGCACACCTTGTGGACAGCCTATTTCTACCACTGCGGCTATGTTATAGGATTCCTTTTGCCTTGCCAGTTCAATAGCTCTATCACTTCTTTCTATGGCCAGGTACCCAGATACAAGTGATGTCTGTCATGTCTGCTAAAGCACTGAGTTCTTCTTTACATTGTCTGATGATTCTTGAATTGGTTGTAGGTGACATTAAAGCTAAGATGGCTGCTCGAATATCTGAAAAAAATACATACTCTTGATAGTGGTTTTGAATGGTTTGTAATTATCCTGCAAGCTTTCCTTGTATTGAGAACTTCTGCTTGGAAGATGAGATTCGAAAAGACTTAAAAGTTTCGAGGTCTTTCGAATACACACCACCGCCGACGCCGAGGTCCATCTTAGAGCCGTCAGTTTAAAGTGCAGTTGTATTCTCTTTGACTATTGAATTCGAATCCCATTCCACTGGCGTGTGGAACTTTTTCTTAATCCCTAAACTTAAGCCTAGGATAGCGGATAACTCTGATGAGTTGCTAAGCCTTTGGATATCTAAGATGACAATATAGCCAAACATCGTAGCATTCCAAAAACCACCTTCACTTATTTCAAAGGCGTTATTCGTTGCTAAGCCTTTTCTACCCGCTTTTCTTTATTGTGCTGCCAGTTAAGCTTCGGATTTAGTACTACTCCTAAATATGTCACTCTGTTTGTAAGCGGAAATTCAACCCCATTGATTGATGGTAGTCTAAACTGAGGAATATTTCTTTTAGTTGTAAACAACATTAATTGCGTTTTGCTTGGGTTAATATTTAGGTCACTGCTCGCAGTCCATGTACTTAGTTACCCCAGAGCTCCTTCTAGTATTTCGCTAATAGGTGTCCCAAAATAAACCTGTTGTTAGAATCACGGCATCATCTGTCTACGCGAGTAACTTCACTCACCCCACGTTGAGTCTCAGTAAGCCCTTAGTCTCGGGGATTTTATGAAAGGAATCTTAATCTAGATATCTGCCACCTTCTATTATTTGCTGAGGGATAACGAAGTAGATTCACAAGATAATAACAGCCAGTCAAGATCATGGCAAAATCGCGCTAAGCGGCTCAATCGATCACTAAGCCCGAATTAACAGCCATGCAAATTTGGCTGTGTGATTTGGGAGGTTGTAAAAGAATCGCCCACTATGAGCTAGTCCTGTTAAGGCAAGCATTCAATTTAGTGCTCCACTGAAAACAACTAACCAGATTGTAGTGAGAGAGCTAGCAAAAGAGAACCACAATCGACAAATCGGAAGGGTGTTGTATTCCAGCTCGCGCACATTTTAACCTTGCACCAGAGCCTCGATTGCTTTGGAATGGAAGTTTTTATCTCATCTGCCGTATAGTTCAGTTCTAAGAATGACTTTTGTCATTTTAAGCATTTCATAAGCCATTTGGGAGATGCAGATATCTGCTAGACGAATGAAACAATAAGCCTTGGAAATAAATAATAAGCAAAGCTCGCTTCAACACTTAACTATATTTACGATATATAAAAATATTTCAAAAAAGACATTCACTGAACGGCTTCGTCTGAGAGATCTCTTTATTTTACGCCTCAACATCTAAATGTGCGCGCTTTTGGTACTATGACCTTATCTACAATAACTAAAAGTTCTGAACATAAAATCGCACATTTGCTGCAAGAGTAGCATAACCCCAAAAAAACACTTTTAGATGAGTATACAGAATTGACATTTTTGAAGCTCTTCTTTGATGCCGCATTAAACATTTATAACGATATAAATTAACTGTATCTCATGAAAAGAAGTTATTTATTTACTTATTTTTATTGTAAAACCATAGCAAATTATTTTGAAAACTTTGAAACAGCTTCTTTCGATATTTTTATTTTTTGGATTATAACATTTTTGCCGCAAATGAGCGAAAAGATACCTCACTTCTGCTATCGAGCTGTTACCCATAAATGTACGAATTGCTCAACAAAAAAAAATATATAATGAAAATTATAGCAGTTTCATTACTTGCTACAAAATGTAATCAAAAGTCAAGTACCCAGCTATTAAAAATTTACTTTCAAAATTCGTATGCGCAAACTTAGTATATAAAACTCGAGAAATATAACCTTGCAATTCACAGAAAGTACGATTTTGTATTCATTTAAATGGCCGAAAAGTAACAGCAAAGCTAGCGGTAATACAAAGCTAACCTTGACTCGAACCTCAACTACTTGGCAGTCATTTCGCGTTAACGGAATAATTAAAAAATTTAATAGTAACATTTAGAAGGCAAGTAGCAGTGCCCTTGAAGCGACGATGTGAAAATACATTAAAGAAAGCTAAGGCTGAAAAGTAGGAAAATGGAAGGGTGCGATTAGCGCAGGTACGACCAAATAAAATGGCGGTTATAAGGAGAGCCGCATTCACTGTTAAAATTAAATTAATGTTCTTAGCCAAAGTCGGAAGGCGATCACAATAAACCAAAATGGTGGGTGGCTTGGATAAATTACGAGAAAATGGTAATAAGAAAAGGGTGTAAGAGTAAAAGGCACCACAAGTGTGTAAAGTCAAATGACTTAATGTCACTATTTTCAGGAACTGCTTTGCTTCTTTCTTCATTTTTATTAGAATACCACTTTCAACTTAAATGTGGTATGAAATAAACGATAATTATTTATAGTCAGCGCATTACGTTCATGCTACTTAAAAAATTTTGTAGGCATTTAAATAAAAAATGTAAAACGTAAATAAAATATTTTTGCAACATATTTTGGCTTGAAAAAGTAGTGAGCCTGATTAAGTATTCCTAAAGAAATTGTTATTGTTTTATTTCAATTAGATTAGGTTAAATGACTGCCCTTGCGAGGAACCCACTTGGACAAAAAATTTAAATTTGTCCGTTGTGCTACCATACAGGTTTAGTTGGGAGGGAAGTTCTTCGGAACACTAAGCTGGGGAGGGTGCAAAGGACTTCCTGCATTGGCATCACCAGAGCATGTAAAACTTCCCTCAGTGCTGCCCCGAATGACCTTTTGCACTTACTTCCCATCGACTTTTCCGTCATTTCCATCGCAGCTCAAAGTGAAATCAGGTTAAACAGATTGACCTCTGGAGGCAATCTCTCAAGGGACATGGTAGCATTTTCGGGCAGTTAACACCGCATTTCTCCGAACTTCGAACACATCTCTCTATCCGCAAACTAGCGCTTGAGGGTCGTGCTAGGGAAATCTTTTCACTGATGGTTCCAATATGGAATCGGGAGTAGGCGCAGGGGGTTTCTCTAAATCAACCAATTTATCTATCTCCTTTAAACTGCCGAACATTGGTAGGGTTTTCCAAGCAGAAGTCTTTGCGATCATGCTGGCATGTAAAATGCTTAGGGAACGCGAGAGGGAGGGAGATTTTAACATTTTCTCCGATAGTTAAGCCGCGATTAAGGCTCTGACGACGTCATGGTGTAGAACGAAATTAGTAAACTCTTGTAAGGAGGAGATCAAGTCTCTTGGGTGCGCAGGTAACATTTCTCTGATCTGGGTTTTACGACATAGGAACATAGAGGGAAATGAAATTGCTGATGAGCTTGCCAGGAGGGGGACTGAATTGGCCTCAGAGACCTCCTACCCTGTCATCGGCATCCCCCTAGCAGTTGTTAAAGGGGAACTGCACAAATTATTTCTCAGGAAAGCGCAGAAAAGATGGAGCTCCATTTCCATTCATGTACAATTACGAAAACCCTTTGGCCCCGATACGATATACCAAGGACTCAGAAAGTTCTTTGGACTTTTCGCCATTAAATTTCCAAACTCGTAGCGGTCACTGGACGATCGGCACTGATTTGCGGGGCTGATTTGCGTAACAAGCTACTGATGAACTTCACGAAATTTATGATATTTACATCGGCTATATCCGCAGGCGTAGCGAAAAAGTGAGAGCCCAGATGTCTAAGTCTTTGCCAGACGAGAGCAGGGCAGCTGAGAAGAAGGTGTTGAGATGATTCCACCTCGTCCTCCAGACAGTTTCTGCAAAACGGACTTGAGACAATCCCAAGTCTCACGGCGTGAACACCTAACGGACAATTCGAGAGCTGGGGCTTTGTTAGCCTTAGGAGTTCCCCTGAACGTCCCCGATCTACCCGTGGCCAGAAGGATCTCGTGACCTTGCACGTTTGCGCACTAGCCCAGCGTTCGCTGAGTTGACTCGAGGCTCATCTTTCCAGGAGCAGACCACAGGTTCTCAGGAGAACCCCAATTCTCTCATTTCGCGACGAAACCGTCTCCAAAGTTCCCTTTTTAGCCAGCTCATCAGCCCAGTAGTTTCCCTCTATGCCGCTGTGCCCGGGAACCCAAATGAGCCTGATGACGAAGTATTCAGATGTAATCGAGAGAGAAGCCAGCATTCCCCGACCAATCTCGAACGCACAAACAGCGAGCTTAAGGCCCTAATTGCCGATTGGCTATCGGAGTAAATATTTACTTCCTTAACGGTAATTACCGAATTAAGCAACCAGTCCACCGCTTCCTTAATTGCGGATACCTCCGCTTGGAAAACACTACAGTGGTCCGAGAACCTAAATTTAAGTTTGATGTGAGGCTCCTTACAGAATACTCCCCAACCAACCCTTCCGTCCAACTTCGAGCATCCGTGAACATGTTTGCCATGCCCTGCCGCCAAATGTTGCACCCCGCCCACACATCCCTTAAGGGAATGTGAGTAGAGAAAGGTCCGCTAGGACCCAGCGTGGGTGTACAGTGGTCCAGCACCATAGGGATGAACTCAAAGTTTTTAAGGATGCTATAGTGTCCGTAACTTAAGTCTAGCCTATGGCCCGAACACCTTAGTCTGATTGCGGCGCGTGCAGCGGTAGTTTTTCCTACAATGTCCACGGGCGCCACATTCAGCATAGCGTTATATATAGTAGCATATATATATAGTAGTCTGACCAATTACGTAGTCTGAATCCAAATGTTGCTCTGATTGACTCTGCTAGAATTATCCTGATATCTTCAGTCTTGGAGGAGATCTCTTGGCGGAGTTTCTTACTACAAGTTTAATTAGATGCCAGTTGAGAATTCTTTCTATTGCCTCTGTTGGAAATGTGCTCATAGTGTCGCTTACACATATTCCTACAGTCCTTTCCATGCTTTCCAATCTTTTAACGTAAGTCACTTTTTCGCACGCCGACCACCATACCAGCGACCCATAGTACATTATTGGTCTAATGATCGCCATATATATCAAATGTGTGAGTCGAGGGTATAAGCCTCAAGTCTTACCGAGCATTCCTCTGCAGGCATATAAAGCATCAGAGGCTTACTTTGCTTTCTTTTCCTCATTTAATCTTCATGACAGTTTACTATCCACAACAATACCTAGGTAGTAGAGTTGATCGACTCAACTCTTCCAAGCCTCGAAGGCGACCAGTTTGAATCTTGTATTTCCTTGTAAAAAGTACATACTAAGTCTGTCTTAACTGGATTTGCTTTCAGTCCGACCAATTCCGTCCACTTTCAGATTTCTCTAAGCGTCCTTGTGAGTATTTCAGTAATCCTTTGGGGACACCTACCTGAGATGATAACAGCTAAGTTTTCAGCATATGGCGTCAGTTTCGGTCCGCTATTCCTTTGTCCGCATCTGATTTCACAATAAGTTTTAAATATTACCTATTGTTTACCAACTGCTGAATCGCAGGAAGGAGTCTCGGAGTTCATTGAAGCACCGCATCAGTCTATACATTGCAATGAGAAGGCAACTATATATTTTCTGTAGGTATTTAATCCAGGTCTTTTATCCAATTCAAATGTTAGTTGAGGTTTTTTGAAAACGAATGTTGAAAAGGTTATCTGAGATACATTTTTAATTGAAAAGAAACCAGCTTTCCAATCGGCTCTATAATCAGAGATATATATTTTATTGAATATTTTATTGACAGAACCCTGGACGAAGTGATCCGAAGTAGTCGTATATCTGGGTGTAGATCGATTGTAAGTCGGTATTTGAAGGCATTAAGAGCACTTTTGTGCTGGGTTCCTCCCCTTATATCTATTAAATCGTGCAAAACAATGCATTGCGAGTAAGGTCTATAGTTTTCGTTTCCTTATACTCCCTTAGCAACACCAGAGACTAGGACTGGTTCATGTATTCATGTTTTATAACTAGTGACTTTAAACTAAACACACCTACGGGGTATAAAGTAACATAACCAAGTACTTTTTTATCATTTAAAAAAGTAAAAGGTGGATCTACGGTGCACAAATCAATGGACCGAATTCTCATATAGGTACAACATTTTGAGGCAATGGAACGAACTTGAGCTATTTTTATAGCGAATAATTAATGGTTTAAAAAATAGTCATATTTGATTAAAAGATTATGAATGAGCTTATCAAGCATTAGCAGATCACTAACCGAAATATATCTCAGAAAATAGTTGATCGAAATGGATAATCTTTGTTTCAGTTCGAAATTAAAGAAAAAATATTGGATTTAACTTTCGCTAAATCAAATCGACTTACTTCCCAAGCGGATGGTGGCTGGTGATGAAACCGGATCTTTTTCACATAACGTCGAGGGAAAACGCTCGCGCTGACAGTAAACCAGTCAAAACTGAAGTGACAAGGTGCCAATGATGGTCGGGATGGTTTTGCTGTGTGTTGAGGTGATGAGACTGATAGGGAATCAAGTACTATGACTTGCGCGCTTATTTCCATCCTCTTAATTAGGATCTATACTATCAACACTTGAGCCACGTGAAATCAGCAATTACCCAAAAGTGGAAAGGAATGGTGTGATGTCAGATTAAGGTATAAATGGTGGCTACCTAAAATCTCCGGAGGCTTCGTTGGCAGGCTTTTATGTATCCACCTTACAGTCTAAACCAGGGAAGGAGTTATTACGACTTTTTTTGTCTATGGAGAAAAACTTTTTTGGCGAACGAATATTTCAAATCTCCTATAAAACTTTAATTTTAATTTAAATTTGAAGTAATTCCAACTATATGAACAAACGCACTTATCTACACATACCTATCACATTCGCTGATGCAAAATATGTTGTGAATTACTTTGTAGCGAGTAGTGTAGTGAAGCAGCTAAAGTAAAAGTAATACACCAACAACAAGCCTGTATTAAGCAACAACAACAATAACAGAACACTATAACATCAGCTTGTTAGTCATAAATCGTTGGAATACTTTATATTTACCGCCTTTGACGTGGTAACTCCTTGAAATGCTTTGGAATTTTTTTTCCAGTTTCCTCACTTGAATTTTCGGTATTTTGTGTGGCCCCTAGAAAGTGCACTTTAAAGGCAACTAAAACTTTGTTTTAAGGGCACCTATTGTTTTGTTTCATGGTTTTTCCCACTTAATGCAAAAAAACCAAAAAAACAACAAAAAATATGTTAACTATTTTCAACATAACCAACTAATTAAAGTCGTATAGTATCTGAAGTTACTTATACGCCCAGGCGGACAAGTGGTTGTAATGAAATCATTTGCCAGCAATCAAGCTATACTCGTACATGGAAGCAAAGCCATTAAAATGTCTACGAAAAGAAGATTATAACAAAGAGAATTTCGAAATTTCATTTACTTTCCAAAAGTTGTTGCTCTTTTAGCAGTTATGCATTAAAAACAAATATGTATGCGCTCAGCGTTAAAAGCTTTCAGCACAGAAGCATTCGGCTCTAGACGTTTATGCAAAGGAAGGTATGTAATCACGTTTTGTTTTTTTCTTCAAAGCATTATTTTCAATTGAGAATTTTCTTTTCACAAACAGCCTTCTTGAGTATTAAAAAAAAAATTGTTGGAAGCCTTAAAAATTTTAAGTTTTAGTCAAACCAGCCAACAAAAGAAATATAAAAAATTGTAAGTGGCCGAAAAAATGTGGAGTACCCTTGTCATAGTACAACACAAAACGCTGAAATATGATCCTTGGACACTTAAGTACCAGCAGAGAGAAAAAATACTTTAAATCTGAGTATTCCTCTTCCTTTTTAATTGCTTAGAAACCGTCTAAACGCTCTTGGGTGAGTTCAAGAAATCGTGTCGACCGTTTTTCATGATAATTAGAAGCAACTGCAAGACAAAGTCATCGTCCGCTTGGTCTTTTCAGCATTGAGAAGGTCTACATATACCTTTCACTGGTATTACAAAAAAGGCATGGCTTAGCCCGTGAAACCAATTGAGCCTTACTCGCTTCATTATATTTATGTATAGATGCAAATATGCTCCACTTTATTATCACACTTTTTGCCTTGTTTTCATTTTGAAGATAATTCCACTTTATTACTCTCACACAAACCCTTGTTTTTATTGACAAAAAACTGGAACGGACTAGTTTTACAAGATTCTCTTGAGACGAACCATCAGGTGAAATTACAACGAGCTTCCAGCGAGTCGCCATCGATGTGCGCAGTCTGTCCTTGTCGCTACTGGCCAGTGTTGACCGCACCGTCCCAATCGCTGGTAGTAGAGGTCTATGTTAAATGTTTGGCTCAATAAGCGAGTAAACCTTAAGTAACGACTGGAGTAAAAAGTTAGCAAAAACATTATTCCATCACTGGTAAGCATAGGCAATCATAATATCAATCAATCAATATTCTATGTACGATGGAGAAGCTTCCGGATAAAGCAGAGATTATTGGATACGCTGTCGGCGTTACGCACCGAAGAAAGCTGCGGAAGGAGCACAATCTATGACCGAGTGACAAAGAAGATGGGAAATGTATACCAAAGGCCGTTTCACGTACAGACTTATACCGAACCTGAAGAAGTGGATGAATAGAAGACACGGCGACACTGAGTATTAGCTCACCTAACTAATGGCTGTTTTCACAGAACATGTGGATTTCTACTGCATTCGCCTTAGCGGAGATCGGGCCTCGCTTGCAAGAGTCTTAGAGCACCCGCCGACAGAGATCAGACTTCTACAGGACATGTATTCGTTCAGCGTCAAATGGGGCTCAATAAGAGCGTTTGCGGTCTCAATCATTACGAAACTGTAAAAAATTTAAAGAGAAAGGAAAATTCAATGGCGACAACAGCTCCATCATACCCTGGAGATGAACTGCTTTAGACAAAAACAAGCAGACGTTTGAGATAAGTGCTAACGACAGTATCAGACATATGACAAGATGATAGCTTGTAAATTTTACTCTAACACAAAAACACTTAGGAATAAATGGACATTATAGAAGGCGTAGAGTCTCCATATGCCCACAGGATAGGATTCTGGACGCACGTATTTGTTGCGTCAGCAGATATAAACGTGGCTTCACTCTAATGAAATATCTATAGGTCCCGCCCAAGGGGGAGGATTGTTATAGTATTAGTTGCAGTGATGTTAGTCGCTTAATTCACACTTTTACTTAATGCCCTACTATCACTTGAATTCCATTCTAGAGACCGCTGCCAGTTCTTATACGCACCAAAATTGTTGCTGATTTTGGTAGCTGAAGCCTTTGGCGAGAATTTAATGTACTGTTATGTGTGTGTTGTTCACATAGACACCACGAAAAGGTAAGTGTGTAATGTGTAACTTGATAGCTGATTCTATAAAAGGATACTTCTCACCTCTCGCTATCAATCTCCTCGAGACTGGGTGGGCCATCATCGCATGGAAAATCCCACTGGAGAGTAAAGAAATAAATAAAGCAAGGTAAACACCGTCCGTAAACGGAGGCCGACAACCTCCTACCTGAAACTAATTGTCGCGAAACCGCAACAACAGCCTCGAATTGATAATCGAACCGAACGATGCAGACTTGGGGAAGCAATGGTCCATCTAGGACTGTCATGGTAAGAAAGAAGAGGATGTGCGAGTTGTTTATTTTTTTAATCGAGGAAGAGTAATCGTCAGCTTATCGTAAAGGACTGAGTTTGAGTGTAATATTGAATACAAAAGCATACTCTCAGTTCAAAGACAAACTCTTAGTTCAGTTTAAAAGCGCAGCTTTTTTTTAATATGAGGCAACTGCTTAAACATATGATTTTTATACCCCTGCTACCTTAACTTATACTTTAGACCGGGTCTGCCGGATTGGGTTGCAGAGGTCCACCCCTGTATTTAAAGCTTACATTTATAGAATTTAGTTTAAACGTGTTTTTCTCTTCATTCCACACTTTATCAAATGCTTCAGATACATCACGAAAGTTGCAGAGTTCAAATGCCTTTCTAATTTCATGCGTCATTCGATGGACTGATGGGGAAAAGGAATCACCTCCGATAGCAGTATTTCTTTATGTAATTTGGAAAGGCACGGCAGTAAGCGTACTGATCTATACGAAGGTTCGTGTGTGCTGTCTTTCCCAGGCTTCACTACCAGAACGCAATTTCTATAGCCACAGCTTACTGCTGCATTTGATACTCTAGTGAGTCCATAATAAACGGAAATTTTTGCATTTCGGTAAAAATTTGGCATTTATGCCACCTTTGAACTAATACTACCTTTACTTTACTTTTTATTTACATTTTTACTTGAACAGTTTAAAAGAGGATTTTTCTTGATACAAATGCACTCGGAGACTTACCGTTACCAGACGAGGAGCTGGCGCTATTAGAAAAATATTTTTCTATCATTTTTTATTTCAGTTTCCAGACATCGAGCACTTGACCAACCAAATAGTAATAGCACAAAAAGAGCATTAGAATATCTTAACGTATTGAAGCAGTCATATTGCGCATAAAACTTAAAAGAAAATTGGCGAAACAAAACACAGACGCCAACAAAGAGATTCGATATTTAAAGCAAATTCTTAAATTGTTCGCACACAAGAAAAGCATCTATTTCAACAACAATACCGGCTACTAACAAAACTTTGTGCCCAACCGGTCGTTGGGACGTGCACTTGAGCGTATAAGAGCACACACACACACCCCCTTGCACATATTTAAAAATATTTTGGACATTGCTGAAGGTATTAACTCTGCTTTCGATTACTTGGAAATCACAAACGAATACACTTAAATAAAGCTTTAATACACATTGTTTTTGCTCCAACACACTCCATCGCCAATTACAACACATCACAAGTCCTTTTAGTCTTACCTTTTTTGTGGCTGTATCCTTCTTTCATTGCTTTACTGTCCTTTACAAATTGACTTACTTTTGAACTTAGGCACTTTAGCGTAAAAAGCAATACAAAAAAACGTAGAGAAAATAAAAATGAATAAAAGAAATGTTTACAAGCTTTTATAACCTGCCAAGCAGGCATTCACAAAGCTCAAAGGCACGCTTCTTAAGCGTTCAAAGAGTGACTGATTATAATAAATTCTTAAGTGTTTTGCGTGCCCTTGAAATTACCACACTTTTATAGATACATAAATTAACTTACTGAAATTTAAATAGCAGGCTTCCTTTTTCATCTACAAAGGTCCTTTGGGATGAAAAAAAAAACTTTTGATTTTGGTTGGCTTAATACGTCTGTACTTCTAGAAGCTGACATACGAGGCTTCGACGAAATTAAATTAAAGGTATGGGTGAAAATTTTCTGTCTATCCAATATAGGCGGTAAGTGAGCCAATGTAGCAGGTTGATAAACTGGATATAAAAAAATTACGAAAAGTAGGCGATTACCAGAATTGCTGACAAAAGGGCAAACTTAAACTATCAAATAATAGTAGATTAACAAATTAATTGTCAAAGCAAGCATTATAATTTTTTTATCAAAAATGCATGTGGCGTGAGAAAAAATTCGATCCATTTATGCATTTAATTAGTTCAGTAAGATATTCAGATTTATGTAAAAAACAAAACAGACACAGTAGCAGGAAGCAGTAAATTCTATGCGTTCTAAAACATGGCCTTAATAAAATTTAATTTTTATAAGGTAACTATTAACTAAGGTAATTTTTTAAATATCAAACCGTTAGTCCCATAGGATTGATATTGTTCCATAGTCCTTGCTGAAGTTTCGTGCTCGCACCACAGGTATATTAAGTTTCAATGTGGCGAGAAGGCACAAATGCCATTGCCCTCTAGAAACTCCAGAAAAACAAACTGGCAGAAGTTTAGGGAAACTTTGGCGTGACGCCACCAAGTCTTCGGAAAAACAAGGTGTTGAGGATAAGAACTATAGTTCCATAGGATTGATATATTAAAATCAAAGCTTGAAAGTTGGCAATGTTCTGAAACAATTTTTTTAAAAACATACAATATCGCCTTGGCTTATATGTATATATGTTTGTATGCAAGATAAGGTATTCTTATTATTCAACTTTTTTTTAAGTAGCCGCGTCCACTCGCCATTCGCTTCTATCACCTAAATAGCGAACACTTTAATTCTTTAAATTTTTTAGATTAAGCTTTAGGGAGCGTTAGTAAGTGTCAAAGTTTGAGGAAATAATAATATGCTTTTGCACAAATTATCGCATGCGAAACACTCATATATGCCCGGACCAAATGGCATATATTCTATCAACCTGAAGGAAGGCATAGAGTCCGTGACTGCAGCCTTGAAGAAACTCTTCACTGCATGCCTGGTACTGGCCTGTATGCCTGGCTCGAGGAGGATGTTGTGATTAGTCCTCATCCCTAAGGTTGGAAGAGATGACTACGCCAATCTCAAAAGCTATAGATCCATCAGCCTGACTTCCTTCATGCTGAAAAGTCTCGAACGACTAGTAGAATTGCACATGCGTCAGAAGTCACTGAAGGCACATCCTCTGTCTCCATTTCAGTTGAAAGTGGAAGTCGGCGCTGCAAACCCTTGTTGCTAGGGTAGAGCTGGGCATCGACAGGAGGAACTACGCTATGGTCATCTTTTTGGACATAGAGGGGGCGTTTGATAATGCCACTTTTGATAGTATGTGCAGCTCTCCTGGAAGGTATGGCGTAGACCGGATACTAATGAATTGGACTCCTTCGATGCTGGCCCAAAGAATCGTCACGGTGCGAGCAGAGGAAGATATTCTGGCGTCATCCGATGTTCACAGAGGGTGCCCACAAGTCGGTGAGCTGCCTCCATTGCTCTGGTGCATGATGATCGATCCCCTACTTACCACCTTAAATGGCGCTGTAGTCTACTCACAAGCATATGCGGGCGATGCTGCCTTTCTGGTAACAAGCCCTTCGTTTATGAATATCTGTAGAAAAGGGCAGAAAACTCTGGATATGATTGACACTTGGGATATCGGCAAACCCTAGCAATACTGGTATTTTCCTTTTTACCAGAAGTCCTCCTTGATGTGACTTGTTCTTGCTTGATCGACTCGTTCTGCCTAAGCTAAAAGAAGTCACAAACCAGCTATCTATAGAAATCAAATGCCTTGGAGTAATCTCTGAGAGTACACTCTTTTGGGAGTCACACGTTGAAACAAAGACAGTCTTCTGGCAGTGCAAAGGTGTCTGGGCAAACGTGGAGTCTTTCCGCTAGCAATATCCTGCAGATCTAAACGGCTTTATTAGGACCTATTATCACCTATGCATCAGTGGTCTGGATGAGTAGACTCTCTCTCGAGGGATTCAGGGGGACCTTATCGAGACCAAAACTCACTGTAGCCATCTGTTCCACTAGAGCTTTTCCAACTACTTCAGGCCCGGATTTGATGCTCTGGTTACTCTACCACAACTCTCATCCAAAGAAAGACCTTGAAGGCCATCTGCAGGCTGAAGCACAATAGGAATTGGTACGGCCCATGTCCGGTACTGGACAGCAGAGAATGCATGGACTACGATCCAACAAATCTCTTCATGCTCCTTAACTCCATGCTATGAGCAGTCGTGCTGGAAAAGAGATACAGTGTGATGCTGACAGAAGCGTCAAACTCTGAAAATGAGACCGGCAAAAGCTGTCTTCGCATTTTCAGGAATGGCTCTATGACAAAGCACGGTTCCGGCTTTGGTATCTACATGAAATTTAGCGGGACAGAATTTTACTTTGCTCTTGAAATGTACGCATCTGTGTTTGAAGCGTAGGTGCATGCTGTTCAGAAAGCAATGAACTTTGTTGTGTGGAAACCGGTGGAGAGGCAGATCTATATTTGTCTGCAGCAACGACAAACCTGCGCTCATGGCTTTAGACAGCTCTCCAACCCCTTCAATAGTAGTTGAGTCCTGTAAATCTAGGCTGAACTATGTCGGTGGACATAATATCCCGATGCTAACATGGGTCCCGTGGATACTGATGAACAAAACTGTCGTTCTGTGCGTTTGCCCGGCCTTCGCTCGAATCAAGCTTGAGATCTTTACCACTGATGTGTTAAGAAGCGACCACCTTGGCTCCTTGGCACCACAAGATCTACTCAGCTTTCTTCGGAGGTCGGTTAGTACAATGGACTTAATGTTATCTAAGTACTGCATTGACTAGTGTATTACTAGCTCCGGAAGTATCTGTGGCCCGCAAGGAAGTAATTCACTTCCTCAAGTTCCTTTGGACCTATTTGCCTATTAATGGAACACGTTTCGCCGCCCATCTGTACTCGGTTCAGTGTCCCATCGGCTTTGCCACCGCAGCATGGTTTGGCATCTCCATTCCACGATGCTAGTGATGGCGTGTTTCCTCTTGAAGTCCCACGCGTCTATTCGTTTCCAAGCCATGAGGTCGACGGGTATCTGCCCGCTGATCACAAATAGTGCGGTAGACTGAAGTAACTGAACAGACTGAGTGCCGCTGTTCATTGCACAGCCTCCAGTGATTTCCGTTTGGCCTTGTAATTTAGCGCAACTCCGCATACTTCGCTGCCGTACAAGAGAATTGAGTTTTTGGCTGCCATAATTCGCTTTCTTTTAGTCTGTGTTGGCTCAACGATGTTTAGTCATTAATCTGCTTAGCATCCCCGTGACTTTTGCTGCTTTGGTACGCGCATGCCGTATCTGAGTGCAGAAAGTAAACCTGCAGTCAATTTGAATACCGAGGCATTTTGCCACTTTTTGGATCACTACGGATGGGGCGCCTTCTTGCATGCTGACCTCGAGAGGCATGTAACCTCGTGTCATCAGCATGTCCTCTGTCTTTTGTTTGGCGAGTGATCAAGCCATGGTCTTCAAGCCATATTTGCCTCAAAGCTTAAAGTACTCATATTTTCTTTTTTTATTTATATTACATTATCATTTTTTTTGCAAAAATCTTGAAAACAATACCATTCCAAATTTTCCATTTAATAAATATAACTTTACGTTTTTTACGCCTCAGAATATAAAAAATTAAGAAACTTGACAATGATTAAAAAAAATCTTTACAGAATAAAAAGCATCCAAATGTCATAAAAATAAAGTATTTGCAGTAGTGAAATCAAAACACACGAAAAAACTAGTCCCCAATCGTCCCCCCCTTACCTGCTTAAAATTTAATTCGTTGGTATTCATACATATCAAAAGTGCACGCCCCTGCGCTGTTTACTGATTTGATTACCTCATGTACTCTCCTCTGCGGTAAATCAGCCCAGAAATACAATTTCTATAAGTTCTCTGGGCTTACTGTACTTATCGGTTCTGTTCATTCTATTCGTTGCTGCCGAACATTTCATTTTTACATTTTCTGCTAATCAAAATGATGTGCTGTTAACGGGAACCGAAATGTTGCCCTACAAAAATTTCAAGCGTGTCTAGTGAAGTTTTCACCTACTCATGTGGTACCATCCACTCACTGTGGTATCCAGTTTCAGGTTCTTACAAAACTCTGGGTTGGTGATCCACTGTAGACAGTTTAGTTAGCGGCTGCCTTCCACTATAGGTTCAAAACGAGTGCCAATGTGCTTCTCGCGTTTATCATAAATAGCCTTGCATGCATATGGAACGTTTCTATATTTCAAAGTAGTAAAAAATAAATCAATAATTTCGTTTTCTTGTAGGGCTCTCGTAATTTTTCTCTGACTTGAGATAGTTTGAGCCCTAAGCTCTTTTAAGAATACTAAAGCTTATATTATAAACAATATTTAGAATCTGAATTTTAACTACGATGAATTTTGTGACCTTGTAAGAATAGTGCTATGAGTAGCTACTTAAGAAATAAGGTCGAGCTTTGATAAAAAAAAACCAAAGGACTAATGTAGGGCATTAAAAATATGGACGTATATGGCATCCGATAAGGCTACGCTTGAAGTGTTTAAGAGAAAGATTTTGATAAAGATTTTTTGAGCTTTGATGGTGGTGAATATCGCAGACGATGAAACGATGACTTTTGTGCGCAGAAATGTATAAGTGCTTCATATATGGAAAATTGTTCCAGCGCTGAAAGCATTCAAGGCACTGCCATCTTGTAATACCAGATCTGTTTTACTAATACCAATTGGAGAATAACTTGGAGCTCATATTTAATAGTAGTGGGCAAGCACAACGAAGAAACGATAGGCCCACTTTGTTGAACTCCGTCACAATCACTTAAGCAGCTCCAGCGCATATCAAGAAAAGCAAAAAATGCCTAGCAGACTTAGACTCAGTTTAGCAATAAACACATTCATTATACAGTTCTTAAAGAGCACTTAACAATCAAATTTTCTGGGAAGGGGAAAAATGTGCAGAGCAAATGCTTTTATCTGCGATCCAATTCGATTTTCCTGCTAAATACCTACAGCCATGCTTTTGAAGATTAAACTTTTCTGTTTAACTGAAAGCTGCAGCGATACATTTACGGCTACATATTCCAGAAGAATGGATTTGTACATTCACATATACAAATGAGTAAATAAATATGTGCATGCTCAGGAACGACCATACATATATAAATATATTTCGTCGCACAATTCAAACAGAATTCAGTATTTTCGAAGTTTTTAATTTCATTCCTGTGCCAATTCATTGGAAGTGGTATTTTTTTTTTTTTTTTTGCTGTTATTGTTGTTTGTTTCGCCTTTTGCGATTGAAAGCTGCTTTTTCGGTTGGTGTTGCTTGAATTGATTTTTGATTTCAGCTTTTACTTGTTTTGTGCTATAGTAATTTTCATTACAAAAATGTTGATAAAATTTAATTATTTTGAAATTCAATAAAAAGTTAAGCGAACAAATTGGATGCACATGTAGAGGAGAGCCTTGGGATTTTCAAAACAAAAAAAACAAATAACGAAAGCAAATCAAATTTTATTTACCCGAAAATTTCGGCGCTATATTTGCCTCTGCTTTATTGCCAAACTACAAACTTTTTCAATTTTTCGCTTTAATCATAAAATTAACGAATCTCAAATGCGAAATAAATTCTGCCGCCGGCATTAACATAATCCTCCTATGAGCCACTAATCAAACAGCACTAAGCAATAAGTAATTAAAAATTACGACTGTCGGTTGGCGGGCGCGTGATTTTATCGTTTGCAAAAGGCAAATAAGCTGAGTATTTAATTACACTCGTTGACCATTTTATTTCAAAGTGAATTTACTCAACGCAAAAATGCGTTGGAAAAATCAAAGCGGACCAAGGAGACCAGTAAGTGAGCGAAAAGTTAAATTAGGCTTAAATTCTATTACTTTTCAGCTGTAGAACAACACTGCTGCGATACTGCTAAAAGCAATCTACCACTTCCTCGATTTATCGACCTCTACAAACACCTTCCACCACTTCTTACTACACTTCAATACTTTCATTTATGGGCACGTGCTGTGGTATTGCGGCATTGACGCTGAGATTTGCAGATTTTCCACTGACGTAATGTGACACCTTCGAAAATTGAGCGGATGAGAACGCAGCTGACAGTGGAAAGCAATATGGAAGGGAAAATTCCCAGTGGCAATCACGCTGCAAACGTTACTTTCCACCACGAGGGAGCTTATTAAATTATAACGAGTGCGACGAAAACGATGAAATTGTAAAAGTAAATGCCCTTACGCGGCTAACGACTAGGCGCTTATTTTAAATTTAAGACAGCTGGCATGCGGATTAATGTATACTTTGTTTTATGCAATAAGAAAATTCTAGCCTGAATAGTTTCATTTTATTTTTTACCAAGTTTTATACAACACTGCTTTCAAAGCAAAATATTTGGTGATAATGATTAGTGAAATGCATCTTAGGACGAAAGGATTCCAGATAATTTTGCTTGCTTCATACGAACATTTTATCGACTATCTTAGAGAAGCTTTAGTATTTAAAACACCCTGAATCGGTTAGCGGGTCAGAAGGCCTAAAAAATATGTTTAAGGTTAAGGTAATTTAGGTTAAGGGAACATCTTTTATTAGTGAAACGAAGTGATTTCGCCAAATCGGGAATTAAAAAGGGAACTGGAACCCAAACCAGTGGTGTCACAACGATCCTCTAAGCTTAAGTGTACCCCTTTACAGCATCAGGGAGAGTGGCTGCTACGGTAACCTAACTTAACTTTAGTTAAGGGAAAAATAAATATATGAAAAAATCTCATACTCATACACGAAGTTACAATTCGGCATTGTAAATACTCTCTATGAGTGCCAGAAAGAGGTAAATCTGCCTAATAATGTTTTTTCTTTTTTTCAATAAAAAAGGCAATTTTCTATCAGACTACTTACTAATCCAAATGAAATAGGGGTGGTACAATAGTTGTATCTTCATTAGTTATATCTTTAAATCAGATGAGCGAGTCCATGCCATGCGTTCCAAGTATTTTGAATATAATAAGAAATCGCTGAAAATCGATCGATTTCCGAACGGGTGTGATAAACGGGTACGTGTGATGTTTTCTCTGACTCGTTTAACGTATGTGATTATAACTCGAAAATTTATTGGAAACCTATTATGAAACTTGCTTGGGACTAGGATGCATACCCGCAGCTATTAATAAAAAAATAAGAAACGCCTCTGAGAAAGGGCGCTTTTAAAAATAAAACAGAAATTTAAATTTTAAGTAAATTGAAAAGTAATGCAATGTTATTTCAAATATTTTTTTTTGCAAGTATATGCTATTCCAAAAAAAAAAATATAAATAAAAAATTTAAAAATAAAAAATTTAAAAATAAAAATTTTTTTTTTTTTAATATTAAACTTTGAACTGAAGATATTTTATTTTAGGAAACTGTATATCACTATTTTCAATGTTTAATCTAAATATTTCGAATATTTTTTTTTTTTTAATTTCACTCCTACTTATACTCAAGTCGCCAAAACAAATTTTTACAAGAATTGAACACAATATTCAAAATACAGGGTCCGGCACTGGAAATGTAACCAATTAAAAAATCCATAAATTTACGTTCGGGCAAAAACAAAAATTTGAAATTGCCTTGCAAAAGCACGTCGCACTCAGGGGTGTACGGCGAATAAGCATTTTTCAGTGTGAAGATCAGTATGCAGATCAGTATGTAAGTAATGAAGTGTATAATTATGTAAGTTTTATTTGAAGTAATCGTAAATTGGCTTTATTGCTTTATTATTTTTTGCTATATAGCCACTTCAAAAAGAGTATTTCATAATATCTATTAATTCTTCTCCTCCCTGATGAAACATAAGGCCTCTACATATCGCTTCCAACGGTTATGATCCTTCGCTATGACTTTAAGTTTTTTACAAGATTTTCTTGTAACCTTAAGTTCTTTTTTCGAGAATTCTCTTCCAAGTGTACCTAAGACGTCCTTTTTTTTGCTGTTTTGCGGGTTCCAATCGAATGCTTGTCTGCATATTTCTGTGGGATCGTTTTGAACTTCCACTTCCTCTGCTTTATTTCAATGTGGGGGGTAACTGCTTACAATTCGCCCAAAGCTTTCTGTTGTTAATTGTTCCGCAATAAATGCCTTGAGACACTTTTCTAGTAAAGAATTTCGAAAACATCGATTTTTTCATGTAATGATAGTGTATACTTTCAAGATTATACTTGCAAATTTGTATATTGAAATTCGACGTACACCTTTTCTTTCAAATAACACCAAAGAAAGAAGTCCAACGATGTAAAATCACATGATCTTGGCGGCCGATTGACATCGCCGCGACGTGAGATTATTCGGCCATCAAATTTTTCGCGCAAAAGAACCATAGTTTCGTTAGTTGTGTGACAAGTGGCACCGTTTTGTTGAAACCACATTACGCCCACATCCATATCTTTCAATTCGGGCCATACAAAGTTCGTTATTATCTCACGATAGCGAACACTATTCCAGTAGCTGCCTGACTGGCCTCGTTTTGGAAAAAATACGGCCCAATGAAGCGGCCAGCCCATAAACCGCACCAAACAGTCACTCTTTGTGGGTGCATTTGTTTTTCGGCAATCACTCTTGGATTATCATTCGCCTCCCTAAATGCGGCAATTCTGCTTATTGACGAATCCATTGAGGTGAAAATGTGCCTCATCACTGAAGATGATTTTCTTGGATATGCATTTTG
This sequence comes from Anastrepha fraterculus, assembly GCA_037575425.1. Lineage (NCBI taxonomy): Eukaryota > Metazoa > Arthropoda > Insecta > Diptera > Tephritidae > Anastrepha > Anastrepha fraterculus. Next base: position 73,326 of record JAYXIM010032634.1, read on the forward strand.
ATTTGATCGCCCGTTTCCATAATAAGCCTGAATAACTTTAACGCGTTGCTCGATTGTATATCTTTCCCTGGTTCAAACTCAGTTCATCTGAAATTGAAAAATGTCAAATGAAATGCAGAAAAAAACTTGACATTTAGGTGTGGTTCACATGTATGTAACATCGGCCCTTAAAACTCAACAACCCTTTAATTTAGACGTTACTGTCCTTTAAAACGAGACCGGTTTGGAGTACGACGCACAGTGGGACAGAAATTTCCAAACCGTCTCATAAATAGGTTTTGTGAATTTTCGATATTGAATATTTTGTTTATGTACATATGTGACTAAATGTCCAATACATATTATATTGTGTTTAAACAATATTATTTAAATTATTTTTGTAAAAAAACATGACTTGCAAGTTGATGCATAAAATAGTGTCGATTATGATGCACATTATACTAGCAGTTTACATGGTCATATTTTGATTATCTTCGATGCAAAACTATAAGTGTTATATATTGTTAGAAAGGTCATTCAATTTACTATTAAAAAAGTATTTAAATTTTATTTTTTGCAAAACTTGGAAGGCATACATTTGTTTAAAGAATACCTTATTTTGTATGCGTATTAGAAACTTCAAATGGACTTTTGACAGTTAGCTCCGTTTGGCTCTCTCATAATTTTAATATCAAAACATAAAGTAACTTATGTAGAAGTAAAATCAAAAAGAAAATTTTGCCCCAACCTGCCCCAAAATTAATTAGACACCAAATTTCTCTTTAAGAAAAGGAAAACAATTTTCAAAAAATTTTAGTAAAATTTGAATTAAAGATCAATCAAAAATATATCTAAATAAATAAACACATAATCTTTTAGTTTGGTTGACATATCTATAGAAACAACACATTTTTTCATATTAAAACCCTTTGACCTTTGACCTCCAAATTAACCCCCTTCCACGCGAAGTATCACAAAAAAATCATCTTATAGCACGATGAAGTTATTAAATCTATGTTGTTTGAAAGTAAAGTTCTTAATAATTAACGAATTCTTGGAATAACGATTTTACTGTGCGCTTCTGCTAGATTGCGTAAACTTATTGTTGGTAAGTAGTGCATACATATGAATATACAATATGCACGCGCATGTTTGATCATGCGTTTGCAGCTCAAGAACAGTGACGAATTTTTGCGTATATTTGAAAGACATATGTAAATAGTTACAAAATTCAAACAAATTTTTTTGCCAAATACTTAACAAAATGAGTGAATTTGTGGTGCCTCGACGAGAATTGTGCGTATTTTTCGTTGACCACGGCACAACACCAGATGCTATAAAAAATTACTTAGAAGAACAATATAATTTGAACTCATTTAAAAGCGAATTTGTTTTGAAAAGTATTCAAAAACTGCTCTTATCAAAGTTCAACGATCGCTGGAGCAAATCTAGCCGAACAAAACAACGTTTTCTTCTTAATAACTCGACTTGGTTGGAAAGTGAATTTAAGGTACAATTCCAGGAAGTACCAATTGATATTACACCTAGAGCGTCTGGAGAACGTGGACGGCCAAAGTCTTATGATCATCTATCAGAGAAATCTAGAAAAAGGAAGCATATGGAATTGGTTCAAGAATATGGACTCGAGTATATACATAACGCATATGTCCAAGGATTGCGGTCTGAAGGAGAGTTCGATGAAGCTTCTGTTGTAGAAATGATGCGAAAGAGCGATAAAAAAGAAAAAAAGATTATAAAGGAAAAATTGTTGCGTGAAACTTGCAATGCAACCTGTTTTACGCCGGATGAAGCTTTAAGTTTGTTTGCTGATTTAGATCTTTCAAAAGCACAATATGGATTACTTCGGCTAAGCCTTATTAAGAAGAACTTTAATATATTTCCATCTTATAACGTATTGACAGACGCAAAAAAACTATGTTATCCTCAACCCTCCAGCATTGAAGTGACAGATACTGGTGTTAAAGTTAATCTGCAAGAGTTACTGGATCATACTACAGCCCGTATCCTGAAAATTGAAAATGCTTACAAGCCAACAAAAAGAAATCTTCAATTGTTTACCAAATGGGGATGTGATGGTTCATCGGGACAAAGTGAATATAAACAAATTTTATCAGATGAAAAAAATTTGGTTTCGGATGCAAACTTATTTATTGCGTCTTTGGTTCCAATAAAGCTGACAGATATTGAAACAGAAGAGGTTCTTTGGCAAAATCCAGCTTGCTCTTCAATTCGATATTGCCGACCAATTTGGATAGAATTTGCGAAAGAAACCCCGGAGAAAACCCGTTCGGTGGTTGCTGATATTCGTGATCAAATTAATAATTTGACAACGTCTAAGATACACAGAGAGAACCAGGTAACAGAAATAAGTCACAAACTATTTTTAACTATGGTGGAAAAGTTACACAAGTTCTAACTGGCACAAGTTCTGCAGCTGTGTGCACGGTATGTAATTCTAAGCCAAGCGAGATGAATAATTTGGAAAGAATAGATACAAAGCCAGTTAACATAAATGCATACGAGTACGGCTTGTCTACATTGCATGCTTGGATTAGATGCATGGAGTTAATTTTGCATATTTCATATAATCTCTCATTTGAAAAATGAACTGCAAGAACTTCGGAAGACAAAAAAAGTAAGGAAGACAAGAAGAAACTTGTGCAAAGTTTATTTCGAAGCCGGATGGGATTAAATATTGACAAACCCCGGCAAGGTACCGGAAACAGCAATGATGGCAATACAGCTCGACGGTTTTTTGAAAACTACAGTTGTTCTTCGGAAATTACAGGAGTTGATAAGAACCTCATTAAAAGATTTTATATAATTCTTCAAACTTTGGCATCAGGCCTTTTGCCATCCGGAAAAATTTGGAGCATATACTCGAGCTACAGCGGAATTATACGTCACGAAGTATATGTGGTATAATATGCTATCTTCCGTTCACAAAATTTTAATACATGGCGAAAGTATCATTAAACATTTTGCTGTTTTGCCTATTGGCCATTTATCTGAAGATGCCCAAGAGTCTCGCAACAAAGATTACAAAAATATAAGATTGAATCACGCTAGAAAGTGCTCTAGGTCAGCAACAAATGAAGATGTATTTAATGGACTTCTTTTTACATCAGATCCATACATCTCTAGTATTAGAAAAGCACCTATAAATATTGAAAAACAATTATTAGATGAAGCCAAGAGCTTAGTATTTATGTAAATAGCAGTATTATATTTTCTTTTATTATTTTTTTTCTTTAAGTTTCAAGTATAGGTATTAAGTATTTTCACTTTTAGAATTTAATTTGAAGTGAAGTATGGTAAAATATTATGATTTTGCTGATGTTGTTATGCAAAATATTTGTTTGTATGACAATATACATTTTTTTTTAGTATTATAAACATAAAATAATACACCAAGTGCCCTTTTATTCTATAGTATAAACATTCTAGATATTACATAAAAATTTTCAGTTCGTTACTCCAATTAGGAACAAAGTTACAGATTTTTGAGACGGTACGCACGGTTCTGTCCCACAGTGCGACGCCCAGGCACACGAAACTATTTTTTCCGAGTTGGCGTTGGTAATTTCTGAAAAAGTACTGAACCGATTAATTTCAATTTTTAATATTTTATTGAGTAGACTTGAGGCTCTCGCAGGTAGCAGAATCATAATTTTATAATTAATTTTCTATTTTCCAATAAATAGATAAAATATCGGGAAATTTTTTTTTTTTTTTGTTAATGTGCTATCCACCATAGCGACTTATTTGCAGATGAATAATTGACCGATTTTTTTATAGCGTACCTGAGCAGCCCAATCAGTTACGCCAGTGGCATGTGTTACGTCAGGGGAAGCAATTTTTTTATTATTGTCATTGAAAAAAATATTTTTTTTTGTAAATAAAGAATTGTTCTAATGAATAAAAGCGATTTTCAATTGATAGCGATTGTTTTTGTTCAATTTTCAACGCCTTCAATTTTCACATCTCTAGACCAGAAAGGTACCTTAAACATTTGTTGAAGAAAAACTTTTAGGTTATTTGCGAGCAAGTCACAGCTATACCAAAGCCCCGATTTTACATTTCAGTTGAAAATACGAGCTTCATATATGTGGAAATCAATGTAGAATTCGATATCTTGTTCAGCTGAGCAAACGCGCTACGAGCTTTTGAGATTCAGCTTTGTATATTGTCTGCTGCACCTCCTTCCTTAGAAATTACACTTCTCCGGCAAGTGAAGTTATTAACGTTTTGAATGCTGGATTACATAACACCAAAGCTACTGCTTGGATTCGCGACATTTACTCTAAGCGTTTTAGTTTTTTCCTCATTAATCATCAGCCCAACTTTCTTTGACTCTTCCACCAAAACGTCGAGCTTCCTCTGCGTGCTTTGTTGATGTCAAAGACGTAATCTTTAAGGTGTTCGCTGAAGTTCCATTTTAGGACCTTGCGGTATGCATCTACAGATCTTGAAAGCACGTTTAGGAACAGCATAGCACAAATCAGGTAACCTTGTCGAACACTAGATATGCAGTCAAAGGGGGACGATAGACGACCATTTTGTTGAACACTGCGTTTGAGGCTATCATACTTCGTTTTAAATAGCTGGATATTGTTCGGCGCAATGCCTTGAGGATATAGAGCGATGTGACTCTATATGCTATAGAAAAACGTACTGTAGTCAATGAAAGCGAAATGTAACGCCGCTCTCCATTCTGCTGACTGCTGAACAATTATTCTTAATGTGTTGATTTCGTGGACACAAGAACGGTGTGGCCGGAACCCATTACGGTGTCGAGCTTGTGGTCCAGAAGTTGTCTTTCAACGGTATTTACCCCGTATCTAAGCTATAGTTACACGTTTAAACAGTGCTGTACTCTCCTACACCAATTAGGCGCAAACTCTGAGTACTTTCTCGAAGCAGACATAAAGCCTTTTACCCCATGTCGCTTCCTACAAGGTTGGCAGGCACTGCTCTAGTTGCACCAGAAATATCTAGATTGTAATACTGCTTCCAAATTAAACCAATGGTAGAAAGTAAAGCCTCTATACCATGTCTTTTGTAGAGGATGGAAACTGGAATATCTCGAATATGAATACGCTTTTTGTTTTGAAATAAAAGACACAAGACGTCATACAGCTGATACACATTTTATTATTATTTAAGGGATCCCGCTGGTCTAAAGCTCGAAAAATTAAGGTACTTACAGGAATTTTTTTTTTCACAATAAAAAAATGAAATACGATTTTTAAATTTGTTAGGATTTTTATTTAACTTATTTTACAAGCAAAACCCGCTGAAGTTGACCCTCCCGAAATATTTGACCTGTACGGTATTGTCCATTTTGGCTCTTCTATTTATCTGAAACACAAAAAACCAAAAACTGATTAATCAGTATGACTGTACCTATGTCCCGCTACTAGAATAAAAAAAAAATTAACAAAATGGCGCGGTTTCGAATTTCACACTGTAAAAATCAAGGGTTTTTCAGTTTTTTAATAAAAATTAAACAAAATAATTGAAATAATCACATGATTCTAGTACGGCCGATAGCCATTGATGTTGTGAACAAAATTTTAGACGATTTGATTGAATGGTTTTTTTTCTTTGACACCACCAGGCCAAAAACAGTCGTTTCGAGAAAAATGAGTTTAAAGTTTAAGGTACAGGAGCGCGCGTACCACTCTCTACCTAGTTAATAGGCTGTAGAAGCTATAATATTGGGAATTTCCGCACGAAAACTTCACAATATATTCAAAATTGCAATATTTTCGAAATATCGAAAAAGCAAAAAATCGATTTTTTGATATTTCTAGACCACCGAGTCTAATTTAATTTAAAAATAAAGTCCTAAAATATGTAAGTAAGCCAATAACCATATAAAGAATACTCCGATTTGTATAAAAATCTCTAGATTTTGAAGCTGGTCTCTCCTGGAAGGTTTATTTTTGACAAAAAATTCAGGCGAGTCAATAAACCAAAATGTGTTAAAAAATCTCAAAATTATTTTCAAACTGCAACAAATAAGAAATGATTAAGCCGATTGGAGTACAGTTTCTTTGCTTTAAAACCTTGAGCTGTTTGTCATCGCCCTGTATGAACCAAATTTAGCAATTATTTCGTATTGCTAGAAAAACTTCGAAAATAAAAGTTTAAAGTTGTTGTTCCGAAAACCATTGATGCTGTGCGCGAACTGATATAGCAAGATCGTCATGTGACCTATCGTGAGATTAAGACAATCTTAGGCATTAGTGGGACCAGCATACATTTAATATTGCATAAACATTTGACTGTCAAAAAAATTTGTTCGCGTAGGATCCCACACAATTTGTCAATCGCTCAAAAAAAGGCTCGTGTCGATTGGTCGAAGGAAATGCTCAAAAAATACGATCGCGGGGCTTCGAAACACGTCTATGACATCGTGACAGGTGATGAATCATGGATTTACGCGTATGAGCCCGAAAGTAAACAGCAGTCGACTGTATGGATGTTTCAAAATGACCCAAATCCAACAATAGTTGTTCGCGCACGAAGCACTTCCAAGCAAATGGTCGCCTGTTTTTTCGGAAAACTGGACATGTCGAAACCGTACCACTAGAACAACGCAGAACAGTAAGTTCTGAGTGGTACACAACCATTTGTTTGCCAGTTGTCTTCCAAGAAATTAGGAAAACCAATCGCCAAAGACGGATCACTCTTCACCAGGACAATGCGAGCTCTCACACATCGGCTCAAACAACTGCATTTTTGAGCACCCAAAACTTCGAATTAATGGGTCATCCGCCGTATAGTCCTGACTTGGCACCGAATGACTTCTTTTTATTCCCGTACGTAAAAAATAAACTGAGAGGTCAACGTTTTTCGACACCTGAAGAAGCGGTTGCGGCATTCAGAATGCATGTTTTGGAGGTACCTCATTCAGAGTGGCAAAAAGTGGTTCGACAATTGGTTCAAACGCATGCAAAAGTGTACAGATCTTCATGGAGAATATTTTGAAAAACAATAAAGTGATTTTCGATTATTAAAATTTGTTTTTGTTCTCTAATCCCGACATATAAAAGGCACCCCTCGTACTATATGTTCCCTATTTACCAAACTCCACTAAGCGGGAACTTCCTAATGCACAATTTTTAATCCCTTTTCATTTTACTTACATTGGTGCTACCGGAATATCCTTAATCTGCGTCGCCACCAAAGCCATACATCGGGTCTTCTTCTTCTTCTTTCATAACGTTACAACGCAGGGTGCGTCAAAGCTTCCTTCAAAATACTCGTCATACATCGGGTCTATAAAGTCTATTTAGACCCACATTTGAACACTTATTTACTTGTTCTATTTATATTTGCGTAATGGAACTTTAATTAGTGAAAAGTATTAGTATATTCGCTTTACTTCTTCTTTGTTAAAGTGCCGCAAAATTTAGGAAGGAAAATTGACTCGAAAATGTTGTGCTTGTATATTTTATATACACAAAAATAAATGGTAATTGACAAATTTCAAGTAAATTCTTTAATTTTCCTTTTTCCATTATGCATTTGAAAAGAACTACCATGCGGAAAATAATTCCGTCATCAGCATTCCGCCAAAGTGCAGGCTAAGCGCGTACCCAAGCACAAGTAGGTATACCATATTTAATATTTATGGATGTGAATATATTTTTGGCAATGATCAACCAAAAAAATAAATTAGAATAAAATGAAATAACATAAAATAACGGGACCCCCTATGATGCGCGCCATTTTTTGCATTTGCTTCGCCACAAGATGTATGCGCTTGTAAAAAGCGGGGACGCTGTAAAAGTAGTGTACGAACAGGAAAAAAATGCAAGTAACAGCAGCCAAAGCTGAGCTACTGGCATTAGTACTGTCGTACTTTCACATGTACACATGCACGTTTGCGACAATGATGTTGGTGTTGAAAAAGGCAGTAGCTGTGATTTTCGCGCAGTGAACTGCAAAATCTGGCAGTTTGGAAAATGGAAAATTGCGGTTACAGCAATCATGAAGAAAATAGGGTGTTGCTAACCGAAAAGTATGAGTCGCTCAAAAAAAAGGCAACACAAATTTGCTGAGAACTGAAGGCTCAGCAGGGCATATATGCTTATACATATATGAATACAAATATATGTGTGAGTGTGTGTGAGTACACGTTCAGAACTGCACTCTGGCTGCCACACTCACTTCGCACTTCTTTCGCTCTATGTCTGTTCGCTGCTCTTTAAACTTAGTGTTTTTGTATGAGTATGTACAGAGTACAGATATGTTAAAAATCGTTGCAGTATATATGTCAAATGCATCACTGAACAGTAAAGCAAACGATTTATAGCGCGGCAATCACTCATACACACAAACAAATATCTAAAGGATTTTATGAATATTCGGAGTGAAACTGGTTCTTGTATGCTGATAATGCGCTTGTTTGTGTTATACTTTATTCACTTTGTGTTTTACGGTTAATTCAGGCGTACAATTTAGCAATTTCTAAGTTATTCACTGATTCAAAACAAAAAAAAAACACAGTGGGATATAGTATAAACATATATAGGTATGTGCCTTCCAACACTAATTCCCCTAGCATACTAGGTGCTACAAAATATTTTTAATTGTTCATCTTTTGTGCTGTCTCTGCAGCTTTAGGTTAGGCTAGGTTAGCCCTGTTGCTTGTCTAAGGCAAGACACTTAGTCGCCCCAAGGCCCATTGTGATACTTGCATTTGATTTCCATTTCCTAAGTAAGTTGCTTAAACCATCTTATCTTTTTAAGAAAGTTATTGATCACTCCAGTGAGACGTTTTATAAATTCTCCAGGTCGTCACAGAAATAATCGCCAAGTTATTTGAAGTGCAGGACATTCACACAGAGGAGGTGCTGCACCGATTCAATTTCTTCTTCATCTCCACAACTCATGCAGAAGTCATTGTGAGAGATACCACACCACCATGCAATTTTTTCTACTGCCTAAGGTACAAATAGTGCAGGGACTCGTTATAAGAGGTAAGGCAGAGGGCCGAAAAAAATGATGACTTTGAATAATTTTTTTTTTTGCTAGTCAATTGCCTTATTTAACAAAAATAAAAACATAGCATTAATACTTCATGTTTCGACTTGACTTTAGCAAAATTAAAAACAAATTAATCATTGTAAAAGTTATCGCTGTTTGTGTTGAGCCCGCTTCTCTAGAAGTCCCTTGCGGTGATCATCACAAGTGATTGGAGATTCATATAAAATCATCTTATGCCTAATCGAAGCTTTTTCACAATTAACAATATAGCGGCCTCAGGAAATATTTTTAAGATTTTCGAGAAAAGATCCGAAAATTAATCGTTAAAAAAAATCGAATTTTTTGAAAAACAAATCCTTCGATCAGGCACCAGATTTTATGTGTTTCAAAAGCAGTATAAATTTTATTGAAATCTATTAAGCCGGTTTTTAAGCTACAGTGATCACAAGTTCAAAAAGCATTGTTTTGAAAAAATCGCATTAAAATTTTTGGGCCGAGCGCCCTTTTTTAATTGTATAATAACTCGAAAAGTATTTGTTGTGTAAATTTCCACACAATATTTTTCAGATATTATACTTTAAGAAAATGCAAAAAAAAGATTCAATTCGTTGAAAATTCTGACTACCCTTAACCCCATAATACCTGCGAGGACGCTGGTAGTTGATCTGTTGAATCCAAGTAGGCATGTTTTCTCTTTAGATTCAGTTTTGGCAAGAGCGCTTTGGAGACTCTGCTGTTAGTAGTCAGAGACAATCTTCTATTTGTTTCCGCGATCACGCTCAAGTTAACCGCGATATATACATATTTCCTTTAGAGGAATACTCATGTCTTTTACCACTCGCGGAAGGTCAAGCTCAGAGCCTTACTTTGCACACTCATCTGCTCCTTCATTTCCCTCCAGTCCAAGGTGACTGGGGACCCAACAAAGTGTAGTGTTGTGTTGTTGGATACGCGAGGGGGATCTTTTGCATTCTTTAACACAACTTGAATTAATGCGCGTTGAGGCCAATGTCTAAGTCTTGATCGCGGCTTGACTATCACCAAAAATGGTAAGGTTTGCCGGAGGTAAGTCCATCAGTCTCATCGTTTTTGCTGCTTTGAGATCTGCGCTATATCTCAGCTTGTAAGACTCTACAGCGGTCTGGAAGTCTAAAGAAGTAATTTAAAGATAATTGTCCGGAGTACCATCCCGATCCAGTGCCATTGCCCATGTTTGAGCTGTCAATATAAATATGGTGACCACTACCAACTGATTCTTCTCTGGTCTACCAATCCTTTCTGTCGGGTATTCCTGAATTGGTTGAAGTGCCAGTCTGACACTCCTCAAGTAGCACTAAAGCGCCGGATATTCCTATTTTAAAGTATTTTTTCATATCTATCTTGCGAACCAGAGAATGCATTTTCGATGCATCTTGAGTGACAGTGACAGATAGTAGAACTGATGCATGACCGTGAGTGTTTAGCATGCCTGCTGCTTTAATCCTGGAAGCAGATTTGGCCGATATCCCTTTAACATAGGGCGGAATATGTGGGCACGTACTATTCCTACACAAGCTAATTGTTGGACTTTCATGAGATTCTTTAGGTAGGATTGTGTCTGCACCACCTCCCACCACATGAAGTCTCCATAAGTCAAAGTGGGTCTGATGATCGTATTGCACACCCAGTGATTTATACCCATATGGTTTGAAACCCCGTTTTTTGCCTAACGTCTTCTTACATATAAAGAGGATATCATAGGCTATCTCCATCCTTTCCTCTTTATTCCTTTGTCAAGAAAAGTTTGAGTCCAGAAATACACCAAGATACTTGTCTCTGCAGCTTACTTTGATGTTTTTAAAAGTTCACACCATCTAACAGAAAAGCCATAGAAAGCGTAGAGAAAACATCTGCTATCACTTAAACTTCAGAACATAAGGAAAAGGCAGTTAATTGTATCGAACCTCAGAGGCATCACATCTTAAAACAATGATCTGGAACACCATAAATAGCGTTAAAATATGCAAGCAATCACTGCCGGACTAATTACACCAAGAGAAAATTCCTTGCAATAGCAGCACACCTGAGGACCGTGCAATGCCGCAAGAAGCCGAAACCGAGCACAGTTATACCTTAAAAGGTGCCGATGGCTGCGCGAACAGGTCCAAACAGCAGGAACAGATAATCATACAGAAGCAATAAGGCAGCTTCAAAAGTGGCAACTTATGTAACACAACAGTGCAATACGCTTAAAATTGCAATTGAAATTTGAAAAAGGCGAGCCAAGAAACACCGAGAGGTTGGTAACTTCTATAATACTCCAGCTAAAAGGTTCATTGTATTCAAATCTCTGGAAAGTAAAGGAGCAGATAGTCAAATGGGAAATGGGAGATGTAACAGAGAGAAAAAGATAGCAAGTCCTGAGAGAATTTTCCTGACTCTTTGGCAAATTTGAAAATATCCTTCACTTTGAGAGAACACACATTACGCAATCTCATGACATTAGAAACCAAAAATCGTAGCCTTGTTCTTATATATAATTGGCGTGTACACCCTATTTGTGGTGTGCACCTTGATGTTGTTCCACAAAATAGAGGGACCTACAGTTTCAAGCCGACTCAGAAAGGCAGATATTTTTATGAGGAGCTTTTTCATGGCAGAAATACACTCAGAGGTTTGCCATTGCCTGCCGAGGGGCGACCGCTATTAGAAAAATGTTTTTAATAATTTTGGTTTCACCGAGATTCGAATCAACGTTCTCTCTGTGAATTCCGAATGGTAATCACGCACCAACCCATTCGGCTACGGCGGCCCCCATCCAATTTCGGCCATAAAAAATCGTTAATCATCTCTCGATAGCGTTGCCCCAGCTTCATTTTCGAAAAGGCAAGGTCCAATGACTCCGCCAGACCATAAACCGCACCAAACCGCACAAATGACACGTTGAGGATAGAGAGGCTTTTCAACAATAACTCTTGGATTTTCTGAGCTTCACATCTTACAGTTTTGCTCGTTGACGAAGCCACTGAGATGGAAATGGGCCTCATCACTCAAGATGGTTTTTCGATGGAATTCCAGATCATTTTCATGCATTTCAACAACCCAATCAGCAAAGACACGACGTAGTTGATGAGCAGCCGGCTTGAGTTCTTACGTTAACTAGACTTTATAAGCCTTAAGACACAAATCTTTATGCAAAATACGGTGTAATGACAATTGTGGAATGCCTAATTCCAAAGAACGACGAGGAATGGACAAACCTGGGTTTTTTTCAACACTTTCGGCTACAACAGCAATATTTTCGGTTTTTCTTGAGGGAGGTGCGAGTGTTTTATTCTTCACATCACTAATTTGTCCCAACAGCTCGAATTTGTTCACCACTTTCTGTATTGCGGTTCGACAAGGTGCTTCACGATGACCCAAAAATGTTCGAGTTTTAGGAACCGTCTCTGCTAAACTTTCACCATTTTTATAGTGAATTTTAATAATTTCAATGCATTGTTTAAGCGTGTATCGTTCCATTTTTATTAATGGCTTAGATTCTACTTGTCAAATATCAAAAAATGACAGCTTCAGAAGTGACAGCTACCGAAATAGCGGGCTATTCAAAATAACACCTGTTATTGGAAAACCCTTTACTTTGCACAACTGGGAATTTCTATTCATTATTCTGAACATTTTGTTATCTAAATGTGTGTTTACTATATTTCGATTCTGTGCAGCTGTTATAAAGAACCCTTAAGTAAATACTGGAAGTGTAACCCATTCCTCATTAGGTACAATGACCGTTTTTGCTGTGCAAATGTGATAAGAATGGAAATGCGATTTTACTTTTGTTTTTATTGTTTTGTAGTTAGAAATATTTCAAAACAACGCACCTTTCTGTTGGATTTTATATTCACCTAATAAAAAGCACCGTTACACTGGCACGCGTCAAAGTCAATTCGTATAAACTTGTTTGCGAGTTCCGCAGTGGTTGATGAACTTTGAGTCCGCGTTTCGCGAATTGTGTTGAAAATAAATCATTAGTGTAAAATGGAAAATAAAGAGACATGTAAATATATGTATATATGTATTTAATTAAAACGCTTTATATTTATGTTGCTATATTTGTAAATAACTTATTAACCTACATAACCTTAAAGTGATATAAATTATCTTCCACATTGACTTTCTAGAGGCCCTATAAAATTTTGGCCACATTTAATTTAGAAAAAATAGATGCAGTGTTATTTAATGAGTTATTGACAATTTATTTCAAATTGCGATTTTTTGCGTTCTAAGAGTAATTCCACTTTTCTTTAGGCATTCTCGGTATAAAAAAACACGATTTGTTTGAAATATGTATAAAAGAACGTTCACAAAAAGAAAAATTGATTCCGTTTTTAATCATGTTCTTGGAAAAATTATGGTCATTAATATTTCTGATGAAATGAAGAAGGATCTAAGGCAAAAAATACATTTTTTAATATAAAATTAAAGCAAAAGTGGAAAAAATGTCACAGAAAGATAAACGTTTTTAAGGATCAAAAACATGTGTGACTAAATTCGGAGTTAAAAATTGTGGTAAATAGCATTGCCGAAAAGGAAACTAATACCAATATTGGTCGTCCAACTGCATCACGCTCACAGAAACAACTGCATCAATAATGTGTTAGATGTATTTAATAGGGCTGTCGATACTTCAGATCCATTAATTTCCCACACTATTCTTTTTTTTTTATTTAACTCTTTATTATTCTTTCTATTTCAACTTAAAATATTTACAAGTTTTCTTTCTTTTTGGGTTTCAACAGTAATTAGATATATATATAATTGGCGCGTACCCCTTTTTGCATGTTTGTCCGAGCTCCCCCTCCTATTTGTGGTGTGCGTCTTGATGTTGAGGGACCTGCAGTTTCAAGCCGACTCCGAACGGCAGATATTTTTATAAGGAGCTTTTCCATGGCAGAAATACACTCAGAGGTTTGCCATTGCTTGCCAGGGGTGGCCGCCATTAGTAAAATGTTTTTCTTAATTTGGTGTTTCACCGGGATTCGAACCGACGTTCTCTCTGTGAATTCCGAATGGTAGTCACGCACCAACCCATTCGGCTACGGCATCCGCCCTATACCACTATATACATTTATTTAAAAAATTAACTCGTTATTTAATTATATATGTATTCATTCTTATTCATAAAATTGTGACACCATTTAAATCTGCAGGTCAGTTGGTCGTTTGCGCTTAAGTCTCCTCGTCTCGATTTCCTCTTTTAATGGAAGTTCCCGAATTTCGCTGTTAGTATGTTCTAGTAGTCGATTTGTGTGCCTTACACTGTTGTTGCATATTTCTTCATGGACTGTTTTTACTTCAAGTTCTCGATCGATATTATCATTTAGAACATACTATTCTGCTTTTGATATTATACGAAGTATCTTATTTTGCATTTGCTGTATAATTTTTATATTTGTCCTACTTGAAGTTCCCCAAAGCTTTAAGCCATATTTCCATATTGGTGTTATAATTACTTTGTATATTAGTATCTTATTTCCTAGTGAGAGCGTTGAATTTTTTTCCCAAAAGCCAATGAAGTTATTTAAACCTAGTCTTGATTTCGCGTCGTTTTTGTACCATGTGTAACTTCCAGTTAAGTTTATTGTCTATAATCATACACAAGGCTGTCAAAAAGTAACTTTTCAAAAATTTTTGATAATACTGGTAGTAGACTTATACGTCTGTACGAAGGTGCATGGTTTTGGTATTGCGGTAATTTGAGCAATTTTCCATTCTTTTGACAAATATTTCAAGTTCAAGATTTGATTGAACAAGTTCCTTGTATAGATAAGCCCCTTCTCTGGGAGTTCTCTTTAAATTTTTCCAGTTATTACGTCGTATCCTGGCGACTTTTTAGGATCACTTCTCTTACATATGCATTGTTTTATTTCTTCTAATGTAAAATTTTTTGGTTTACATGGATCTTTTTTGCATGGACCGAGTAAAGGTTTACATTAGGCGTATTGTTCGTAAAAGTACTTTTGAAGTGTTTTGTGAGAACTTCAGCCTTGTAAAGATTTGTTCTAGTCAAATCAAATTTTCTGATAGGTGGTTTGTATAAAATTTTATTTTCGATTTTGTTTGTAGCTATCCATAGATATGTCGTTATACCGGGTCCAAGGTTTTCGAAGCGTCTCTTAAGTTTCATATTTTTATGGTCGAATAGCATTTGCTTGATTTCCTTTGTAGCTGTGTTTAACTTGCTTTTGTAAAGTGGCAGCCTTGTTATTTGCCAGCGTTTGCGTAAGCGGTTTTTGACTTTGGTGTTTTCTTGGATGTGTGCAGATATGTTGTAGCTCGAGAAACAGATACCTTCTTGTGGAGTATATTTTATAGTGGCATTCATTATTGTGTCATTAAAATAGGCTATCGCACTGTCGATTTCGTCAAAGGTATTTAAGCTTATTTTATTGTTAAGTTTTCAGGTGACTATTTTTTAAATGTATCCCAGCAAGTTTTTTTTGTTATACATGTTTCTATTCGAGGATTCCTTCGTATATGAGCTCTGCTATATCATTGTTTTTGGGGAATGGTCAGATGACAATTCAATTAACGATTTAAGGGGGTATTCTAGTCTAGAGGCCCGAATTTCGAGCATTTTTTGACGATGAATAAAAAAAAAGCTATTGATATTTTTACGATACATTTTTTTATCATTTATTTATTCATATATTAGGAGCACACAAAATAAATTTGAAAAAAAAAATGAATTTTCATGGAGTTATGCGTCCTTGAAGTGGAAGGGGGGAAAAAAGGCAGTGTCCCCGTCGTCACGATTTCTACCCTTGTGGTCATCTGAAAAAAAAAAAAATACAAATTCTTAATTAATATGAATGTCATTATCGTATGAACCAGAAAAAACGAAAAAAAAAATGTTTACACATATTAAAAAATCGAAATTTCCAGTTTTCGAGCTTCATACGATAGAGATATATTTAAGGAATATTCATGACAAATTTCAAGCAAATCGGTTGATTAGAACTTCAGATATCGTGCCGACCGTATCGAAAGAAGTAGTTTCGACAAAAACACGTTTAAAGTTCGCCGACCGCTCAAACCAGTCCAGCTGTCGCGTCACTAAAATAGTTGTAGCTTCGAAAATAATTCGAATTTTGAAAAATCCTTTTAGGGAGATATTTTTGAATAGTTTTTTCAAATTTCTATACTAGAATACCCCC
>JAYXIM010032635.1:0-88782 GCA_037575425.1 Anastrepha fraterculus
TGTATGCACTTGTATGTATGTATGTATGTATGTATTTGAATTTGTATATAAAATATTCAATATAAGCACATTCGCTTTTGCAGCTGCTTTATGATAACTATTGTGAAACCACAACTGAAACCACAGCAACAAGGCAAGTAAGGATTCGAGGGAAAACTGTGTTAAACAAACAAAAAACATTTATCGCATTTAAAAAACAAGCTACAAAATATGTCAAAAATTAGCACCAAGTGGATCGGACGTCAAAAAAAAAAACCACAAAAAATTTGAAAAGTCCACTCATGCATTCAAAGCTCATGTTGGGAAGATTTCGGCATCATAAAAAAGTTTTTTATTCTTCTAAAAACCGCCAAAAGGTTTTTTTATTATTACTATAATTTAGTTATTTGTTATTTAACTTTAAAAAATAATATTTCATTTCAAGTCTTAAGCAGTTTTCGAAATTAACACAAATAAAACAATGCATGTAAACTGGACAAACCGAAGGACAACCACCGCACCAAGTAGGGTTAGAAATTGCGACGCGCATATTGCAACAAAATATCAGGGCACCAAAATCGACGCAAAATTAAACTGGCGGGAGCCGAAAGAAAAAAGAAAAAAAACTAAATGAAGCTAAAATCGTTTTAAGAAATCATACTGGCTGCCTCGACCTGAATCCAAATTATCATTGGAAAATGAAGTACTTATGTACATATCAATCGAATGACAATTGCACCGAACTGGAGATGTGGGATTGCGGTTTGGGGCACTGCTGCAAAAAGTACTCTAATTATATTACAACGAGTTCAATCTAAAATACTTAGGATCCTGACTGACGCAGCTTGGTACATACCTAACGCAGATATTCATCGGGACCTTGACATCGATGATGATACAATACAAAGCGCAAGCAGAAGACATATATATAAGCAAACTATTGACGCACACAAATCCTGTAATGAGAAGGCTCCCAAATAAAGAGAAATCTACCCAAAGTCGAATTAACCGTGGAACACTAACAGATCTTGCAAAATCTAAGTAGTTAATTACCGATTAGTTGGCAATTTGGTATTTGTTATTGTTTGTTAGTCCCTCGTTTTAAATGCTATGTATATTTCTTCTAAATGAGCTTGAGGGCATTGGCCCTTCAAGATCACTCTCACTCTATCTCGTTGTAAATTATGTCTGCCGACAGGTGTAATATATTATGGAAGCAAATAAAAATAAATAAAATAAAATAAAAAATGCCCTCTTCTTCTCCGAAATCGTTTTCATAAGACATCTTTTTTGTTTTTTCAATCTCAAGTACTTTCAAATTCAAAATTAAGGGCTTGCTTTTAAATAAACTGTTCATAAGCAATTTATAAAATAAATCGGATTACTGAAAAACAAACAGAGAAATTTAATAATTGCTTAGGAGTTTCAAAATTGAACGAAAGTGGAGAAGGACCAAAAAAATGCTTTTATATTTTTTTATGCGTTCTTTAAATTTTTTTTATTTTAAATTATTTTGAATTTTTTCAAAACCAAGTTTTAATAAACTGTTCATACGCAATTTATAACATAAATCGGATTGCTAAACAAAAAAAAATAAAAATATAATAAAAATGTGTTTAATAATTTCTTTGGTTTTTCAGAATTACGCCAAAGTGAAGAAGGAATAAACAATTTTTTTAAATTTTTCTACCACATTTTTTTATTTTCATTTATTATTACTATTTTTTCATTTCAAAATTGCGAGCAAGTAAAGTTGTACCTGCTTGTTGTTAATGTTTGCATAAAATATACTACAAATTTTTAATTGATTTTAGTCAAAGGCGTCCTATTTAAAATTGGCTGTGTAACGCCAAGCAGATAATGCGCACATAGACAGAGATGCCACTTTTATTCCGGCAGCACTTTTTCAATAAATGAAGAGACTGTATATCGATTATAAGTACTTCCCCACTTTGAGCAACAAATTTAATAACGGTGTGGTTTTTCAACAAAAAAATGCTTCTAAGAAGAATATAGGGACTAAATTTCAAAATATTCTACGATGAGTACTCCAATTAAAGCAAATGCACTTGATTGAAAACTTTTTTTATGTCACATGATATATGTACATATGTATATATGTATGTATGTATGGGTAACTGTATGCAGTATACGTATGTATGTATGTGTACAAAACATTCACCATTTTATGTGAGCTCACTTATGTGCATACAAACAACAACACAAAATATATTATCATTGGCATTATTCGTTCTTTGTTTTTTTTTTTGTTTTTTCGTTGCAATTGCAGCTGCTCATATCGGCCGTTGTGACCCATAAATTGGTCGAATGTTTGGCAAGTTTGCTGGTAGTTATTGCTAGTTGGCAAGCGGGAGTAGGAGGTCTGGCTGTGCGACGGAATCTCACTAAATTTATGGTCACCGCATTGGCACTTCCGTTCGATAGGAAACCAAACGCTTCCATTACCGGCACTCGCACAGGGTAGAGTCCTAGAAAGCAATGAACCGTTGCCAAATTGATGCAATAAAAACAAGAACAAAAATTTAATGTATGCATGTACATATGCACGTAAGTATGTATGTACATTTGTTGGTATGTAGTAGAAGCGCAAAATAGCGAAATGGCAAACAGAGCGAACTCCCCAGAGCCTGGGTATTTGCATGCATCCATTTCCGTTTACACAGCTACATGTATGTATGTGTATATGTATATACATATATACAATGAATGTATGTGTAGAGTTGTGCATTTAATGTTACTGGAAATGTCAAAATTGTTCATGGTTGCCACACTTGACACAACCGCAGCTCCACAAGCGAGCTGTGAGTATGCAAATACGAAATTGTCATAGAGGAAATGTTAAAATGGGGTTAAACGATGCAAACAACATCACTGAAGCTTCATTCGTCGCAACCTTTCACCTGCTCCCCATACACCTCTACTCTACTACCCAAATGGCTAACACGTAAATTAACTATGTCTGCGTAATTGATTCGGTAGGCTGGGAGTCCCACCGTATCTACATACACACGTGCATATATTAGCATACATGGACATGGAAATGTTGGGCGTGTTAGTGTTCCTAGAACAATATTGCACTACTACTATGTACATATGCCATGTTGTTGTCGCAAATTCGCTATGACTTGAGACTGACAACGCAATTTTGAAAAGGAGAAAATGATGAATTAAAAAGAAAATGAGCAATTATTTACCATCAATGTGATTTAATTCTCGTTTCATTGTGCTTCTACATATATATAGACACATATGATACATACAAGTGCAAGTATAAGGACACACACACACACATATACAAACACTTTAGTTTACAACCCGCCGACAGTAGCTACCTCAATAATTTTTGTGTTGTTACTACCCCCAAGTGCACCACTACAGACATGTCTGTGTTTATTTTTATTTGGCCATTATTATTATTGTGCTTGCAATCCTTACAACAACACTATCAGTATTTATATGTATATATACACAAATAGAAACATGCATATGCACGCATACATACATACGCACCACTTCCATGAGTGGGTGCGAAAGCGCTGCGAGACACACCCTCAAAACGGGTGTTTAACAAGCACACATACTCAAACATTTTCACACACAAGCAAATATTTAAGTGTGTTTCTTCTTGTTTAGGTTCGATGCCTCGTTGGGGTGTTGGTCACTGGTTTCCACTGCCGTTTGCCGCAGACTATGATAAAGCCGAAAATAACTTTGGCGGGTAGTTGTCGTCCTTTTTAGGGGTGAAGTGGCAAGAGTGTGGAATTTACAAACGAAATTAATGTATTATGCTGATGTCCTTTTGGCCACAATGCCGGCGTGCTGCTGTTGGAGTGTTGCTGGCTTGAAGCTTGGAATGTGTTTTTGTTTGTTTTGAAATTGGGATACCCGATTTTTTTTACCTGGTGAACAATTTGAAAAATGTTTTCAACTAGAATATGAGAGTTCAAGGATTGATTGGTAAGCCATTTGAATGATTAATAGCCAAGTATTTAGAGCTTGGATCTATAAGAAGTGCCATTCGCTACAATAAATCTGCGCTGCTTTTGGCCAGGTGGGCCTTAAGGCAGCGTAGCAAATGGAGGCCAACTAATTTTGCTAGTTTTTTCTGGCCAAAGCTGGATTAGCGGTATTCAGCAACGTTTCTAAGCCAATATAATTAAAAGTTGCTCAAAAGAGCCAGACTTTTCAATTTGGAATTTTAAAATATATGTCAAAATAGAAGCGCTACAACTTACTCAAATATCTTTTCCAAAAAAAAAAAATCGTTTACAATTTCATTTTCTTCTAGCAAAAGGCAACCTGGTTTGTTAGTGCTTGACTAACATTCGAAAGTGTGCCGGGTTGAATCTCCATTTCAAGTGACGCTTGCCCCTTCACAGACAATGGCAAACCTCCGAGTGTATTTCTGTCATGAAAAATCTCGTCATAAAAACCAACTGCTGTTTAGAGGTGACATAAGACTATAGATCCCTCTATTTGTAGGAAAAACACCAAGACGCACACGCAAATGGGAACTCGGTCAAAACACCCAACAATGGGTTCACCCGCAATCGTACATATATCGAGTGTTTTTTTAGCTGCATGAAAAGTATCGATATCGATAATTCTATTTTGACTCCTGAGCAGGGCAAACTGTGTTGACATTCTTGTTCAGTAAGGTTTTGCAAGTCATCGTGAATCGTTTAATGCCAAAACAACGCTTCCAAACTCTAGAAATTTACTTAAAGTTGGGCAAGTTTAACACCAGAGCAAGGCATCCAAAGTAAGTTTAGTTTACGTCTGGTGCAATTACCCTGTTAAGTGTCATATGGAATTATGATTTTGGATATAATTTCAAATTGCAAAGTGTTTTTAGAGAAAAGCCGCAGCTACCCACTATTTTATTTATTAGAGTTTTTCTTATTTTTCCAACCAAATTAAAAAAAAAACACAAATTAGGAAGAAATGAAAAAAATCCACCGAAAAACACGCCGAACCTCAGTCTAAATACCCCTCCAAATCAGCCGCCATTAAAATAAGAAAACAAAGGAAATGAAAGAAGAAATAAACAATGCAAAAAACTAAAAACAAACAACAAACACGTCAATAATTGCTGCGCAGACGCAAACTGAGTTCGATTATTCACACACACACCCATATGTGAATATGTATAAGGTATGCATATCCTTGCTGTGCATTTCCTAAGGACGAATTCTCACACACTCTGAAGCAAGCGGCTGAGTTCCGCGTTGAAGTGAGAAATGCTCAATGGCGTTCCTTTGAGTTCAGCTGTCCTTTCCAAACGGCACAACGAAGTAAACACAGAAGCAAAACGAACAACTACAGTTGGACGCCAGCAATAAACAATATAAACTTGGAAGCATTCTGCAACAACAACAAGAACTTTTGTAAGACGCCACATTCGCGTAATGCCGACGCGAAGGCAAAATCAACCATAGCGACAATGACGACAAACATGACGACGTAGTTAACATTCGCAAAGCCATTTGATGTATTTGTTTATAGGCGATTTTTGGTTTTGGCTGGCACTGCCTATAGACGATTGTCGATTGCCGGTACCTATCAGTATATGTATATATACATATGCAAATATACATGCATGTATGTATGTGTGCACGATATCAACAAACAAATCCTTGATAAAAGCTAGTCTGTTAGTGAGCAGCGCCAGTGGTGATTGGAACAGACGAGTCAGCGGAAAAAGTGGAGTCAGCCGAGGCGAGTCACGTGGAGTATGGGTTTTGGCTGCGCCCGGGCGCGCAATGTTAACTATTCCGACAAATATTTCCGGAACGAGCCAATATAACAAGGGCAGACAACAATAAAAGCAAAGAAAATAACAACACCATAGTAACGCCGTTAGGCGTTAGGCAACAAAATGGGGTGTTGCATAGAAGAGGAAGTACTGAAGTGGTGTATGCGAGTATGAGCGAACATTGGCACTGACTGCTGCTATGCAACTTGTAACTTGGATATCGATTTTTAAGTGCCTGTATACGTTGTTGTTGTTATTGGTGTTGCTTCTTTCGCTATTTGTCTGCATTTCGCTTGCAAGTATAACACAACAACACACAGTCACTTGCATGCTACACACACAAATATGCATGGTAGCACATCGATATGCCCAGGTTCTATGTAAACATATTTCATTATGTAAAAATCTCTGTTTAATCGTTTGGGGTGAAAATATTTATGGATTCGGTAACGATTACTGCAGTGCTGCCACTAGCATCAGGCGCATTTAGCGACCAGGCATAATTACTATTTGGGGCAATGGTTTCCGGGTGCTGGTGTTGTAGTGTTGTAGTCGGTTGTTGTCGTTGTTGATGGTTCGGCGGTGCATTGCTCGAATATCTCAGTGATTTATGGTAATAGCCAGGCAAGCAAGGTAGGTAATGATGGCACAGCAGTCGTGAAATATTTTGCAGTTATTTATAACAAGCATGAACTTATTTGCTGCAGGACATTGTTTGTGTGTACAGGCTTTGATGTTCATCGACTGAAACTACAATTTTAACTTTAAACGATATCGAAACTTTCGGCCAGCATAAGGCGTGATGACATTCCATTCTCGTTTTAATGGAAGTTGTAATAATTTTGTGCTATTTTTCCTAAATACTTTTCCCCCTTTTTTTAATTAGGTGACAATATTAATTTTATGAATAAAAAGTTAAAAAAATATTACTTATTTAAAAATGGTTAAACAAATTTTAAATCGAGGCCTTATGCCAATTTTTTAATTAATTATTTTAAAAAATATTACATATTTAAAAATTGTACAAAAAAAAATAATACATTTTTCGAAGCCTTATGCCAATTTTTTGAACTAAATATTAAAAATATGTAACGGTTAAAATTTTTTTAACGAAACCTTTTTTTTGAATTAACTATTAAAAAAAAATATTACACATTTAAAAATTGTTAAAAAAAAAATAAAAAAATTTAAATTTTATCGAAGCCTTATGCCAATTTATTGAACTAAATATTGAACAAATTTTTCAAATATGTAAAAAGAAAATATTTTAAATATGTAATGGTTAAATTTTTTTTTATTTATAAAAATATTACAGGGTAGCCAATATTCGACGGACCCATCTGGCAACCCTGTAACTTTTGACAGAGACGTCAGATCGCTTAATGATATACCGCGTTGGAAGCGTCAGTCCAAGCAGATTTTTACCATGGAACAGTACACGCCATGCGAGCGCTCCCAAATTGTTGAAATTTACATTCAACAAAAGAAGCCAATTGTGAAAACTCAACGTGCGTATAAAAAATTAAATAATGTGAAAAGTGCGCCTTCTAAGAACACCACTAAACGTTTGGACGAAAGGTACGACCAAGGTTTGTACGACGAAGGCGATCACCGAGTGCGCTTCGTTCCTATTATCCTTTTTATTCAAGAACCTTGTTACGAGTTATGCAAGGAATGCAACAATAGCAAGTCCGTTTCGAGAATTAACGCAGATTTTGAATTTTAATACGCTTGATTTGCCTTTGCCAAAAAATGTATTTTCTAAACTCCATCTTAGTACAAGGTGGCACAAAATTATTCAACCGATTTTTTTTGTGAATAACTTTTTTTTTATATATTGCAGCTCTGTAGTCCACAAGTGTCAAATATGATTGACGGCGAATTATATAACGAATACGAAGCGATAGAAATAGGCTGTTCCCAAGGCGTGGACAAACGGAGATTTTCTCGCTATTCCAGAGTCAGGGCATAGACGGATGGACTAACACACGGATACCTGCAAAATAACTAAACAAACGTGGTCCAATTTCAACAAATCTAGAACTGACGAGTTGTTAAGAGTCCAGAATTAAGTCAACAATAACCGGTCATTGGCCTTTGGGAGTCCATGCCAAGAGGATTGGGGGGGCGTATAACGATAAAAGCAGCAATCAAGAAGAATTTAGAGAGACAGTCGTCCACTATCTGTGTGAGTGCTCAAGTCTGGGTATTCTACGACATAGAATGCGGGGGAAATTCTCAATGGTTAACTTGAAAGAAATTCCAGAAAAGGCAGTAGACAACATAGGCAGATTCATAGTCAAACCAAGATGGTTCGACTAATAAAAATCAGTGGTGCATCAAAATGGCATATTCTGTGCAAATTGGGTCTGGGCTGTGTGGCTCAGGCAACACCTTTACCGTATAAGGGCATTTACAAAAAATCTGCCGATAGTGTGATTAACTTGCGCCACCTCGTATTTCCCTCATGTTTTAATTTAAGTTAACGTTTTAGTCAGCGAGAGTCATTGCAGTTTAATGGTTCTTTCTAAATAAATATAAAATTTAGTTAAAAGCGCAAACATTTGTTAAAGTTTTCAGTTTCGGGTAGGTTCCGAGTTCAATAATCACTACGTATATGATCCATCAGGCCATGGAATAGAAGACGAATTTTTCCAACATCTGAGCTAATTTCTGCCATGCACAATTTCCCCTTGAAAGCCATCTGTCGTCATTTGGAGGCTACTTGGAGCTGTAGCTTCCATTTATTTGTCAACACCCAAACACATACCAAATAATGGCGCAAAAGTTTGGCTAAACGCTTAACCAAAAATATATGCTGCAACTATTCTTGTATGAGTGATATCATTTTAAATGAGCTCGGCAGTTTTGTGATCTACTTTACCCACGTATTTATTTAATATAATTTAAAAGACCGTCATATAGCCAAATATTTTGTCTTACTAACAAAAGCAAGTATTTTTTACTATCTGTATTAATATTTTAAACTTTTTTATTTCTACATTTAAAATCAACTCAGATTCACTTGCATGACCTTATTCCGTTACATTTGCTTACTAAAAAATTATATAAATTTTTAATTAAAATATAATTGCATAGTCGGTGAAACGTGTCAGCTGCGATGCGCATCACCTCAGTCAGTCAACCAACCAATCAGCCAGCCGACCTGCACGAGAGAATACTCGTACAGAGTACCAGAGCTCGCCTGCAGTAAGCGGGTCAAACACGTGGTGTGCGCACTTTAGTCTAGTAAATATTACATTTGCTTTTCGTTTCTTTTACATTCTTTTGACAATATGCTGCATTGCGAAATTGGCGAAGAGCCATGACAATCGAAAATAAGAAAAAGGGATTTAAGTTGATGGAATTGTGTGTAGCGCGCAATGCAGAGGCTGTCAGTTGTAAGTGCAATAAAGACAGACATTTACAGATACGCATATATAAATAGTATTAGTACGTATATATGTGCATGTGTGTGTATATATGCATAGGTATGCGTTCTTTGCACATATCACATACATATTTTAAATCGGAAGGATTTATGTGCATATGTATGTGTGTGTATTGATGGATACTGATTGCCATGGATTGCAGTCTGGAAAGATAATTTCCTTTACAATTTTTCGAAGCAGCAGAAGAACGCCAACGAATGCATGGCGGCATTTTAATGCAGCCTGACAAGTGAATTAAGGAAGCATATATTTTTTAAACCATATGTATGTATGTATGCATGTATGTATATACATATATACTGTACATACATAAGTGAATGAATGTTTCACACGCAAAAACTGCTCTGATGAATGCCAACATGCTCGAACAGGAGAAAAGGAACTGTGTGCCATTGATTGTACTGACAATTTTCGACAGCAGGAAAGCAACCGAACTGGCCGAGCAAATGCATTCAAGAGACAGCGCCTCGAGCGAAATTCGAAAGCATATCACAATAAAGGAAGGAAATTGTAACGACATGGCATAGTTGAGAAATGTGTGTATGAATAACTGTATATTGCATGCGTGTATACAGATATATGTAGCGAGCTTAAAAATTACATGAACTCATTTTCTATTATAGCTTTTATAATAGATAGGTACATACGTATATTTGTGAAATGTTTGAACATACCAAGCTTCGCCTCTTCGAAATGCTTGCTTTGTATGTTTGTCTACTACTGGGGGGTACCTACTGCTTTAAGCCGCCTCCGAACGGCAGATGGATTTATGAAAGGCTTACTTATGGCACGATCTCTTCAACTTTGTTATGGAGAGTGTTGTGTTCGCAGGGCGGGTTTAGAACGAAAGGAAACTTGTTTCTATAAAAATTTCCTACTCCTTGCGTATGCTGATTACATCGACATCTTTGGTCATACCAAGCGGGATGTAACCGCCGCTTTTACAGTCATTGAAAGGAGTCCGCACGATTAGGTCTGAGAATAAACGAGGGCAAAATCAAGTATATGTTGGCGTCCTTCCGGGAGTCGCGGCAAGTTGAGCCACAGATGGAAGTTAACAGCTATAATTTCTATGAGATGAAGGTCTTCATTCAGCGATGTCAGCCGTGACTTCAAGCGAAGGATAACACTTGCCAACAGGTGCTACTTTGGGCTAATTGGCATCTCTCGACGAACGAAAACAACACTCTAGAAGATTCTCATCATCCCGATGCTTTTCTATGGCGCTCAAGCCTGGACAGTCAAACAGACAGATGCAGCCGCTGTGGCAAATTTTCGAGAGGATTTATGTGCACTTTGCAAGATTTTTGTCCCAACTTGCGTAGATGACGGTAACAGCATTCGAATGAATCATGAGCTATATGAGCTTTACGGACATATTGACATGGTCAAACGATTCACCCTGAGCGTCGTCTGTAGGGAAGGAACTGCTCCGGTGAAAAAAGTGTTTAAAACAGTAATTGCCAATCGATGGCGAAGAAGACGTTCTAGTGTCCGCTGGAAGGACCAAATTGAAGGAAACGGTGTGCGGTGAACAGAGACACCTGGCTAGTCATTATTCGGCAACGGGTTGTTATGCCCAAATAAGTAAGTAAGTTATTTATGGCAGAAATTATTCCGCAGTGGTGGTACAGAATTTTTATTTTTTTCAGCACCTACAGGCAGTAAGGCAAGCACAAATACGCAGCCTTGACGGCCGCTTGGCTTTAATGCACAGCAATTGAAAGTCGTTTTTTTGCAATTTTACATTTAATGTTCCAAACTAATTCCATTAAATTAACCTATTACTGAATGAATCAATAAAGTGTTGAAAAAAATATTGGCGCGGTGGAAAGAGACGTATTAAAAGAAAAATAATGGATAAATTTAAAATTTTTTTGTCTTTTACAAAAAAAAACAAAAATGAAGTTATTATAAATACGAAAATATATTTTTTTTTGTCGTACGTACGTTTTATTCTGTTATCGGTTTTTAAAAATGAATCACTCGCAATTCAATTCTCTTTTTTCACCGACTTGCACAAAAGTGAGGTTATTTCGAAATGTCATAAAAACATAGATACAATTTTTGCATTTCATTATTGCTTAACATATATTTGATTTTTTTTATTTAATTTTTAATTTTCCTAATTTTCTATTTACGAAAAAAACGATCACAGTTTCAAACTTTCTAATCAGAATTTTTAGAAAAATTTGTATAGCCCATTGAATGTTAGTGTAAACAGTGCAAGTTTCAAAGGGCCCGAAAATCGAGTTGATTTCTGATAATTGTGTTTTGCAGGCGGTCTTGTCCATTTTGTCCATATAAAAAATGTATGTACACACATTATGCTGCTACAAACACACTAATACACATTTACTCAAAACTTCTTTCAATGTATTTGTAGTGTGCATCTAGGCTCCTTCGATTTTTCCCGTTGCCTGCCGACCACCGATCTAAAACTAAAAATAACGTTCGAAAATAACGGACCAACTATCGGAAAACTTTCAAGGGTCTCCCAAGAAAGTGGGCTGTAAATGGAAGCCTTTGAAATTATTTTGCAAAAACAGGCCCGGATCATGTGACGCCATCGCCCATACTTCAAGAACATCAGTGTTTAAGCATAAAAATATAAGAAATATTATTAATATTATAATAAAAGTAATATATAACATATAAGATCAAATTAGAAAAAAAAAAATTAATTAAACATTTTTTTCCAAATCTTCTTCAATCTAGTCACTTTAGCAGTAATGCACTTGAAGCCGATATCGAGCACCTGAGATAAAACATAATTTACACGATTATGAATTACATGGCAATTTACTTCTTTGCATGCTTAAAAACATGTTTTGGCACACGAACCACCACATGCCCCCTTTGCCTCATAATCGGCCAACCGCTTTCCGACCTCACTGCGAATATTGAAAAATGGCGAACCGCCAAAATGTGCCGGCAGGAGACCTGGCAACGCTGTCAAAACAGCATTATATATGACTGTGCATGTGTGCATGAGTGGGAGCTGCGAAGTGCATGTGGCTGTGTGTGCGTGAATAATTGAAAACTGCAGCCGCTGCTGGAGTGGAGAGTACATTGGACTAACTGCTCTCGTGTTTTTTTTTTGTGTTTGCTGTGGGGTCGAGTAAAGCGAAAAAGCTCTTTGTGAATTTTAAAGCTAATAAGGGAGAGAAGCGAAGCAAATTTATTAAACGCGCTTGGATGCAACACACATGCAATTATGCACACATACACATAAGCACGTATGAGTACATATGCAATATACATATATATGAATTCCGCAACGCATACATACATACTCGTATGTGTGCATTGAAAATCGTAACCACAAGCACTACGAAGCGTGAATTGGGAAGTCGCAAGCCATCGACGGCATACAGACAATGTGAGAAACGCTAAAGTAGTTGGGATGAGTAGGGCAGCGGCAGCGGCAGCAGTAGCAGTTCCAACATGCTAAGCTGCAGCGATAAAATGTAGGCAGAGCAAGATTGGGAAGACCATAAAGAAAACGGAAAACTGAAAAGTCAAAAGCAAACAGGCGCAAAACCAAGGAAAAGTACAAAGCAAAGCAACGGGCAAATGCAGTAAAGCGTGACTGGAGGCTGTTGGGGAGGACACATGCAGTGCGTGGATGCCGCAGTGGTCGGTGGCCAATACAAAGGGCGTTGATTGTGCTTTTGACAGCGCGCGCATTTTGCAACATTTTTTTTTACTGCCTCTTCTTTTTCTTCCACGGCCCCTTTGTTTGATTATGTGCGGTCTCGTTGTTCGTGATTGTCAATGCTCCAGCTGGAGAAACATACACTTTATACATATATGTGTGTGTGCAATATAAATGCTAGTGGAAGAGCGGTGGATAAAAAGTGCAGAAATAAACAGGGGCGTATCTAGAGAAGGTTAAATATCCCACATAAGGGTTCTCATGACACTCGGTGCTGTTAAAATATGGACCCATTTCGAAGCTATGACGAATAAGAGTAAATAATAGAAGTCAAACTGCTTCCTGACAGCCAGTGCCCCGCACTCGAGCTTGCATGTTGGAAAAAAATAATTGTTGTAGACCCAGCGCTCTACAAATAAACTTCAGCAAAAGGTAACAATGGATTCTAGAAAAGGCTTTTCTATTCCTAATATAAATTTAACATGTAAGGAAAAATAAAATTAATGATTGAAATATTTGGGGCTGCAATATTTTCTAAAAATTTCAGGTTATTCCTAAAAATTCAGCTGGCGACCGCGTAGGTAGGTAAATGAAATGGTTGAAGTACCGCTCTGGGGCACTGCCCAAGTAACACTAAAGCGCCGTTTTGATATTATTATGAGACTTCCAATAGGCAGATATCTACAGCCGGTCAGAGCTGTTTTGTAATGGAGAAGATTGATGGAATTTAGGTTGGCGCGTTGCCCCAGGCTGTCGAAAAAGGAGCACCTTAACCGTCTAGCTGGCAAACCCGAACATTTGCCACCCAAAAAGTGGTTAACAGTCTCGCTCTCTGAAAGGTCCTGACAGCTGTTGCAATGGGGATTAAATGGCAACCCTAGCTCCGACTCCTGATTCCATCTTGGAACCGTCAGTGAAGACGGAGGTGTTAGCTTCGGTCCTGATGACGGTGTATAGTGATGTCGTGCATCAATCCTATTTGGCAGTTGTGAAGAAATCAGCTGCAGTAAACGAGCAAACAAACAATGGAGCCCATGGAGGTCAAAATAAAAAATTCCATCACTCAAACTATTTTTGTTTCTTTATTTATGAAAAAGTTATTCAAAAATAAAATTGGAATATGGAAAGTTTTTTATATTTTGTGTTTCTTTTTAGGAAATGACATCCATTACTAAAAATTAAAAATTAATAAAAACATTCTTCTGACCAAATTTGGAAAAATAAAAAAAATATTACACAACTATTAATAAACTTCACATAACAAAGATTTTAAATTTTATGCTTGTTTTTAGTAGTAGGGTAATAATAGTTTTAATAATAATAGTAATAATTTAAATAAAAAATAATAAAAAGTCATTAGATGCCATCTAATACATCAATAACACTAATGGCTTTGGCATTGGCACGCAATGGCTTTGAAATCAATCTAAGCACTGCCAACCAGTGAATACAAGTGGATACATAGAGATAATACATGCACGCACACATAATTGTTGGCAAGTGAAAAAAAAATAGTGAATTTGATTTTTTTTTAATTAATAATGTTGGGCGCACCTTTTAACATACGAAGAGGCCAATAATATTTCGCACTTGTTCTCTGGGATAGAAAACCAACTTTCCGTAGCCCTGAAAAAGCGATAAAAATTCACTATACCCTAATGCAAATGTTTTTCTTTAACAGTTCTTCGGGGCACCGAATAACTTGCTTTAGAAATTACTTAAGAATTTACTAGCCAGCTTTCTAGTATTCACTCGCAGACCCAAAAAAGCGGGTCCTTCAGCCCGAGGCACAAACTTTTTCATCTCTACTTATGCGGTTTTTGTAAGATGTTGCTAACATCCGGGCCCAATACACATATTTTCACACTCAGCCAGTAACCAACCGCTGCTCTACCCTCACAAAAACTTTCCAGATATGCCAATGTATGAGCATAGGTGTATGTTTGTATGTGTGTAATTATATATATTATTCAGAAAATGCTCTCCGGGATCAAAATGCATAATTATTTTGCACTCAATTTTACAATTATCTGGTTTGTTAATTTTTTTCCTTTTTCAATTTAACTCCGTTCGTGGTTCCGCCAAGCCACACTATCGCACGTATGTATGCACGTATGTATGTACTTGAGTCAACTTGAGTTAAGAATATTCCAGACGTTGTGGAGTCATCATACTGAGAGTTTACGAATCAAATGGATATATTTATATAATAAAATTGCTAATATCCCCCTCCAAGACAAGTTGCAATCAAAACAGTGTTGTCGGGCATGCAGATTGATAAGAATTAAAATTTTAAAAAAGTATTTTTTAAATACCATACATACATATGGATTAAAAAGCGAGTATGTATGTGGGTATGTATGTACATATGCATATGCATGAATTAACGCGTGCATGAAGCGGATGAGGAAAGAAGACGTTGAGCTTTTATGGCACAATAAGACTCCAAACAAGCTCATGCTTGCGCTGGAGATCTGAACTTAGAACCTAGAATACGAGGTGAAAGTGTATGACGCTTCTAAAAAGTGAATAAGAAATGAATAAGTATCATTAATAAAGATATATAGAAAAAATAAAAAACAAATCAGAGAAAAAAAAATAAATTAAAAATTAAGAACCTCATATATATACATACACACATACATATAAGAACTAGCATTTATTTTCTTAAGCCCTGCACTACCCAGTACATGATACTATTTTTGAAATTTATTCTTTTCTATTTCCATTACGTGAAAAGAAAAAAAAAAATATTTTGAAATTCAAAAACTGTCAACTGTCGTTTGAGACTTCAAACTCGGAATGATTTTTTTTTGCATGCCTACTGTTGACATTTAATGTCATTCTTGGCACAGGCACTTGGAAAGTTTACATTGGACGACTGTACAACAGCTCGCTATGTAAAATCGTTCATTAACTATGTATGTACATACATATATACATACATATGTAAGTATATATGTATGCGTTTATTTTGGCAAGAGAAATGCAAATAACTAAAAAGTTGTAACGAATGCCTCATGATTTGCCATATTCAATGGAAGATATAAACTGATTTAATGTAAAGCGGCCGCCGTAGCCGAATGGGTAGGTGCGTGATTACCATTCGGAATTCACAGAGAGGTCGTTGGTTCGAATCTCGGTGAAAGCAAAATTAATAAAAACATTTTTCTAATAGCGGTCACCCCTCGGCAGGCAATGGCAAACCTCCGAGTGTATTTCTGCCATGAAAAAGCTCCTCATAAAAATATCTGCCGTTCGGAGTCGGCTTGAAACTGTAGGTCCCTCCATTTGTGGAACAACATCAACACGCACACCACAAATAGGAGGAGGAGCTCGGCCAAACACCTAACAGAAGTGTACGCGCCAATTATTTATTTTTTTTTTAATGTAAAGCAAAGAATTGTTGCCTCAAATTCTTTCTGAAATAGTATAAAAGTAGTGAGTAAATGTTAAGAAAAAAATTTTGCAATTATGAAAGTTGATCTTCAGTTTTTTGGCTCAACTAAAATGCAGCAGCAGCCCGTTTTTGTTTTTTTTCTTGTTGTAGCAGCATAAAACGCTCCAAGAAAATTTGTTTAGGAATGCTGCTGGGAGTAACAGTCTGTGGTCGGATCGGATATATCATAAACTAGGCCCTACTGTTGTGGATGCTCGGCTGGGGTTAATTTAATGTGGTTTACTTTTGAGCTCATATGTCGGTACTTCACCTAGGATAAATAATGAATAATTTTCATGTACGGAGGAATTAGAAGGCAACTTCTATGTTAAATTCATGCATACTTGTATAGTCGGTTTGTTCGACGATGTTAATTAACTTAAAAATATATTCCTCCCACAGGCCTTTAAACTTCATCGAGGCAGTTGCAGATTCCTTTTAGAATGAATGCATTACTGATTTTGTGTAGATTGCGTTCAAAAAATCACATCGCTTCAACAAAAAAATATTTGCGAGTGGCCTCTGCATAACTCTTTCTTTTCTTGCACTAACTTTTCACTAGAATGGTTCTCCTCAAAGGACTAAGGCACATTTTGTTAAAAGTTTAGCCTTCGGGGCTGTGGAACCACAATTGGGTGACGTTCATAAGTTGCTTGGCTGCGGCACCCACCACTCGGCTTGCTACTTAGATCAGTAGATGCATGAAGTTCGCTTCTTTGAGCCAATCGTCTTTCGTTTGCCTCTTCGACCAGTCAAGTTTTTCTATTGACTTAAATAAATCTTCTCAACGGTTATCGAAGGTGCGTTAATTGTATTGAACGCAGTCCTTCTCAACTTGTTTCTCAGGCACCACTTTGCTGCATATCTTTGCACTGTTGATGCCTTCATAAATATGCAAAGATCATCTATCCGTGATATCATCATCTCCAGATATGCCCTCTAGGCATCTCACCTCATATTTCCTAATAGTCCTATATTTTATTCATATAGCCTATATAGATATGCGGGATTTCTGTCTCGCTATCGTCCAAATGTCTTTTTGGTTTAGTGCAAAAGGCTATTCCTGTGTTTGATGATTCCTGTGCTTCAGTTGCATCCCGACTAGTCATTGACTCAGCAGATTCGCTCCCTGCCTTAATTACATCTTTGCTTCTTTCGTTTTTTTGAAGGCCGGGTAAAACAATTTCATTGTGAATTTGTAATAACTTTTATTTTTTAATTTTTTTTATTTATTTGTTTATTTGTCTCTGAATGGAAACATTCTTACAGACTATGTTAATGTAAAATAGTTTATTAGTTATTAAGAAAAAAAAAAAAAGATTCAAGATGATTGACTAAGATGCCATATGGCCATGTAAAATCAGCACCTGAAGAATTGAAAAACAAATTTAAATCTGCACATGGCCTAGAAATCGGAGCATTCACCCCGTAATTGGTTCTCGAAAAGCCAATTTTCAAGGTTTCGTACTGTCGAAGTCTCTTATTAGGTATAATAAATTGAATGGTGATTTCGATGTTGAAAGCGCGAGCCCTTATATCAGGACACATTGCTAAGGGCTGCACATTTTATCATGCCTATAAACACATTTTCATTTTAGAAAAAGTTCTTAAAGTTGATATACTCTAATAATAATTGCCGTGTCGTTTAAAATTTATGGTCAGGTTTAAAGAGAAGTACAATGAAATGAAATTAATTAAGGGAACGTCAATAAAGTATAGCTCGTTTTGCGCATCGAAGTCAACAGCACTGAAAATAGTTACGCAAAACATCTTCCCTGTTACTAATATTCTCATGTTGTAAATATAAAACCACTAAATTAATTTTTGCCAGAGAGTGGAGCAAAAGAAAAGTGTTAGAGGGCATTTTAAAGTTATCATAGTTTACTGCCTCGGTTAGTAAAGCTCACTTTAGTGTTAAAATAGTTAAGCCTGCCTAGCATTATGGGAATTATTATATGGGAAGGGCAAAGCAAAAGTTATGGTCTACTATTGGCTCATCGTAAAAACTCCTCCTGCTTCGCCTGTCTCACTTTGAAAGTTTGCGGTTGATTTTTGCGAATTTCCTCTTTTAACAACAAATTTTCCTAAACAGCAACAAATTTTGCCTTGAACAACGACAACTCTAAACATGGAAATCGCTGCAAATCCTATCTCATTTACAGCGGCAAATAAAACAACTGTGCATATAATTTATCAAAATACATGCTCGTACAATCTGTCCTATGCTTGGCTTCCTGCCTAACTTTCCAACAATGCCGAGTTTTGTGCTTAAGGTAATTTTTTCTACCTCCGCAATCTTCAAGTCAAACTTGAGTTCAGAACTAAGCAACATGTACGCGTATGTGCGTGTATGTGTGTGAGTAATTTTAGTCGATTTGTCTGCCAGAGGGTCAGACGATCGCTTATTTCGTTTGTTGGTTGGTCGATTGGTTGACTGGTTGGTGGATGTCTGGCATACAGTGTTTGTTTGCCTACATGTGCCCATGTGTGCGTGCCCCTTCGTAACTTTTTGTTTGTGCTTTAGCGTATTTCATTAAATACTTAACTTAGTGAAACATGCGAGGAAAGTAAGAAATGAAAAAGCAACAGCCAGGCGACATGAGAACAACAACAAGTACGACAAAATTTCATCAAAGACGTGCACACATCCACAAAGCCTTTGAATGGGAATGCGACTGCGACTGCGACTGTGACTGCTGCAGCAACAGCAATGGCAATACAAAAACAAAATGGTGGACAAAATGGTGCTCCCCACTGCGCGTTAATGCGATTGTGACGTGAATTGCAGTCACACTGCAAACAAAATAAAAGCAAGACAAACAACAACTGCAATAACAACAAATAGCAAATAGCGAGCAAAAAACCACCAAAAAACGAAGAAAAAAAAAAGAAACATGCACGCTACAGTATTGTATGCAAGTAAAGATACGCGTCGCGAAGCAAACAAGCGCATTTTGCGACCATTCGCCACAGTGCTCTCGGCCTGCCAACCAACCAGTCACTTAATGCACATTTTTTGCGAATTTATTTGCCGAAGATACGGAACAGGAATAATTTATAAGTATGTGTGTATGTATAAAAATACAAGCACAAGAAATTATTTTCTCTTCTTAGGTGGTATGTATGTACGTATGTATGTATGTATGTGTATGTATTTGCGGTTAATGGTGCTTATTTGTATTTTCGCCTGATACCTTTAAGCTTTGTACACACATACATACATATGTACATTTGTTCATGTTTTGGCCGCCTGTTTGTAGAGTGGAGGTGCCCATATTAACATAATTTCCCAGTTGAGAGCAAACACATGCATACATATGCACGCACGTAGAACCACATACGTGGGTAAGTGGGCGTCGATCACTTGCAAAGTAGGTCCCAAACACCCAAATGCACTGGTGTGTACATATTAAGTTCTTCTCTCCCAGCATTTGGAGCTCCATTCACTCAATCTGCATATCTATTTTTTAACGCCTTTCTATTTCAAGAAAATCTTGAATTGGGTCTCTTTATTATACCAAAACAGCCTTTTTATTTGCGAAAATAATAATTAAAATCCCGTTTTTCTCATATTAGTCACAATTAGAAATGTCGCCAAGTCGTACGTACTAGCTTGACAACAAAGCCAAAGAAAGCGATGAATATTTTATATTTATATTCCACAAAGTTGCCACATTGTTTCATTTTCGTCTCTTTTATCTCACTTAATTCTATACATTGATTTTCAGGCAGAAAAAAACGAAACATTGTCCGTGTAGCGGATACTTTGCAATTGCGAATATGTGCGCTTGTGCCTATGCATGAAAGAAAGAGCTCCAAAAAAGTGTATCTGCTAGTTACTTTGTGCTGCTGGGCATGCACAACACATAGAAAGTTTTTCAAATCGGTATCTGATAGCGAGAAGTACGGCAACAATGGCGAGTTATTGGAGCTGCTGCAATGCAATTGTTGGCAAATAACAACAATAAAAGCACATGCACGAACAGCTACCAATACAGCTGCATTTTGCACGAAGCAATTCTGTTAGCTACGAATGAAAAACCGATTCAATGGCAAATGTGCGGCCGAATGAACAAACCAAACAAAAAAAGAAAGAAAGAGAAATAAGGAGATAAAACTAAAATTATAATAAGAATTATTTCTATGAAAGCTAATAAATTAATAAATTTATATATTAATGGAGAAGTGCACGGCAAAAGAAGAATCGACGATTGGAGTGCCG
This sequence comes from Anastrepha fraterculus, assembly GCA_037575425.1. Classification (NCBI taxonomy): domain Eukaryota; kingdom Metazoa; phylum Arthropoda; class Insecta; order Diptera; family Tephritidae; genus Anastrepha; species Anastrepha fraterculus. Next base: position 20,527 of record JAYXIM010032635.1, read on the forward strand.
AACGGAAAGTGTCCACGAAATGCATAACCGGTAAATGACGGCGGACTGCACGTTGCCGCATGTCGCGTTGAACGAGTAATGTAACTGGCGGGTGCAGTGGGGAATTTATGAAATTATTCTACAGCAGCATTTTTTTAATATCTAACAAATATAATTTTTTTATTTATTTTCTTTTTTTTTTGTTTAAAGAGTTCAAGACATATATACAGATATTTCAAGCCATTTAATTTAATTAATTAATTTTTGGCGAGCCTTTGTGCTGTTGAGACTTACACCACTTTTCTTTTCTCTTTCATAAATTGAGAATCCTTCATTTAGTGCTTTTCCTGCAATTGGTGGTGTGCGGAAAGATTTATCTTGTTTTAAGGTGTTGTGTTTAAAGTAAAGGGTCTATAGCTGTATGCTGCCTCCGAATAGCAGATGATTTTTTACGAGGAGCTTTTTCCTGGCATTCGGATATTCGCCATTGACTGCCGAGAGGTGGTCGCTATTGGGAAAAACCTTTTCTTTAATTTGGTGTGCGGTTCGAATACGGGTGTTACCGAATGATTTTGTGCATGCCAACCATTCGGTTATGGCTTTTACGGATTTTATGAAGAAATTATGTACAGAATTTGCCTATAAAATAAATCAACGCAAAATAAGCACAAGAGAAACATTATAAGCCGTTGAATAGATGTTTTTCATAAGCGATTCGCGATCAAAATACTACTCGTATATTCTTTTCGTGTAGAATTGATTTACTAATTGTATGAAAGATAATTAGAAATAAAATAAAGAAGCGCTAGTGCTTGTTGGCTCCCTTCTCGGTAGAATTTGTACGATATCAACATCTAACTATTGAAATGACTATTGGCTGATTAGCGACATCTATGTATATTTCATAGTTTCCACACCATTTCTGTTTTGGTAAAAGTTTTGCTCAGTTGCTACGGTTTGACTATTGAATTGGAAGAGCCACAATTAATTTTTATTTTCCACTAAGCTCATACTAATCTAATTCGATAAGTTAACATATTGGGTGTCAGAGGAACAGAGGTACTCTGCGGCTTGGAAGATAGATTTGTATTCAATATCACATCCCTAACACACTAAGCTTTCAAATCACATTGACCTAGACTTTTGCTCAATAAAGAATACTAATTGCTGAACTAAATTCGAAGAAATATCTAATATTCTTTTTCTGTAAATTATGAGAAATGTTACTTTTTCTTTCAATTATTACAAAGAAACTAGTAGAGCTGTTTAGCTTCAAACTATTTTTTATTATCTATAAGAAATACTGCATTTTTAGACCATTAAATGAATAAATAATTAAATCAATAAATAAAAAAAATTAACCCAAAGCCACCTTTCGACTCACTAAATGAATTTTAAGTAATCGGTTTTCCAATGGAATACAAAACTAACCAGAAATATGACTTTTGCTTAAAAAAAATTACATAATTCCAATTAAAAGTTAAGTCTATGCTGTGATATGCGCGTAAAACGACGTTATCTTAGCTGAGGTTGGACTAAGTGAATTGCGTTGAGAAGTGGTCAATCGTAGAATAAAAAAGGCGAAAGTCAATATGACTTATTTTAGTCGTTTTTGTTTTCTTTCTCAAACAAATACAGCTTTGAAAACGTTGTAATGACCCATTATTCATTTTTTGTTTAACATTGCTGCTTTGTTTTTAATAATTTCACTAATTTCACATAATTCAATGCCAATTTCAATGCAATCCATTTTATATGCACTTTTTTGCAATTAGCACCACTGTCCGGCACGCACACAACCAACATATGCATAGAGTACAATACACTCAAACAGGCAAACGATTGCCATTAAAATTGGCGTTTGGCTGGATTTCGTTGGCGCTTTTGGGGTTGCACACAAAGTGAACGACGAAACGGAATGAAATGAAATGAAACAAAGCTGATGAGGACAGAGATGGACAGCTAGAAAACCAGCAAAGAGTAGTGATGTGGTGCAGGTGAGAGCGGTGGCGGCGGAGTAAAAAGCGGTTTGTCGGCTAGTCGGCCGGTCGGTTGTCAGGTTGCTGCAGTTGAATTACTACTTTATACGTTTGAATTTTAATATCTCATGTTTGCACTTTCAATTGCACATACACAAACACATACACACAAACACACTTGCCCATGCACATAGCAGCGGCATAGCCAGACGAAGCAAAAGCGCAGCGGCCCAAAGTGCGATGAGAGAAGGGGCCGGGTCGATGGAGCCGGGCGCAAATAGTGCGCGATAAATGCGAAATGCTTTGACGTATTGTACAGTAGTAACACAAATTGAAGAAGTCGAAGTGGAAATGGAAGTGGAATCAGTTGGCGGCGTCGTCGTCGTTTGGAACATGAAGTCGAAGTACGAATACTAAATATGCGGTTGCATATATGGATGTACATTTGTAGCTCCAACACAGCACACAAGCGCAAGCACACAGTTACACGTAAAAAGTGCACACACACACACACAAACAGCTACATATGCACTTTTTTGAGTGTATGCACATATGTATGAGAACGTATTGGCGTTATTGGGGCTATGTGGGGGCGGGCGAGGAGCACACGCACACACACACGCACACAATGATAAAGTAGTCTCCGGCGTTTGCTTGAAATATATACATATTTATATCTGTAGTATATTTATGTAAAATTGTGCATATATTTGCACAGTTATTTTATGTATATACGTATACATTATATATATATGCATAAATATATTTTTAAGTATTTTATATAGCAGTTTTGGGCACTGGGCCACGCAAAAAGAGCGTCTCGCTAATGCTCTGCAGTTGCTTTTTTTCGGAAACTTGCATTTTTTAAGCTTTTTGAGCTGTCGTCGATTTGTTCATATGATTTTGTTAAATTATCATACTTTTCTTAAATAGTACTACAGTAGGTATTATAAATTTTCCAACGCTTTTGCTTTTTCCCCAGCACTTTAGCTAATTTTCGTATTTCCTTTTAATCGCTAAATCATTTCGTTGTTCAATGTTTTCTGCATTCCTTTTCATAAATGCCTTCGCTCGCACTTTGGCGATATTTTTTCACCACATACACTCGCATACCAGTCGCACACGTATACCATACAAATACTCTCGCAGGCAGACACAAAATTAAAATTCTTTTTCGGTTTTTGATGCGCGCAGCCACAATGCAAATTTCTATATGTATCCAAGCTATGGTACTTTTAATTACCTTTTGAATTTATATTGTGGATTTTGTCACTTTCAAACTGCAAATTTTTGTTTTATTTTTGGGATTTGTATTTGAGTTGCTTAGAATTATTTATAAAATATTTTCTTTTTTATTATTTATGTATATAAAATTTTATCTTCACTTGCTGCGCGCGCGTATAATTTTAACAAAACGATATAACGTGTGCACAACTGTCGCCGCATACACTTTTTGATTGAGATCACGAAAAAATTCTTACGCGTAACGAAACTAATTCATATAAAAAACATAACGAAATTTAAATAAAATTCTTTAAATATTTTTAATTATTATTGTTTTGCCTAATATGTACGTACGTATATCTATTATTTTATATATTTTGTTTTTAATTTTTCCTTTTGTTGTTTGTTAAAAACTGTCGCGAATTACAATGTGCAGTATAATAGTAAGAAAAACTGATCCAAAGGGATTTTTGTGCCGCGGTGTAATATGGCGGACGCTACGTCACCGGTTCTTCTTGCTCGTCTGCTCGCACTCAGCACAGCACAGTCACAGCGGAGCACAGCACAGCGAAGTCACAGTCACAGACAGTCTGGTGTGGTCGGTCTTGGTCTTGGTTGGCTGCGGCGGCGGCAGCTTGCCTGGTTTCGTCGCGCGCTCAGCGTTCCACTACAGCGATAATGTGTGAGCACCACCAATACCAGCCAACGTATGAAGTTAGCAAGGCAGTCAAGAGCGGGCAGCAGTCGCTGCAGCAGCATTGGCAAGCATATTGAAAGCACACAAAAAGACAGGCTAGGCACAGAGTAAGGGTAGACCAGTGCCAGGCAAAGGCGAAATGCGGCTGCTGCAACACTTCGACCTCCCAGCCGGCAACCGGCGTCAAGGAAACAATCGAGAGCGTTGCATTCGAGAGCGCACCGGAATGCACAGCACGCACACAATTGCACTCGCTGCATACGCCCTTTACTTCGCCATTGCTGCAATGAAAGCACACGCGCGCTGCCATTTGTACTCGTTCTCCCAGCGACAAACAGCAGGAAATTTGCAAAAAGCAAAATGCGAAAGCGCAACCCCCCTTTTGGCAAGTCGCGCGCACAAACGAAGCACACTCACATCTATCTGTACGTATACACTTACGCTGTTGAGCGTCGCCACTCTCGCAGGCTCACAGACACAGGCGCATAGCATCTCGCACAGATACTAAAGCGATGGCAATTGAGTAGAGTGCGGTGGTCAGGGTAGCGACGAATTTGCAAAGTAAAGAGGAGTGCGAAAATACAAAATAAGTAGATACACACACACGTGCGCATACATATGTATAAGCAGCTCGCGAGAGAGTTGCGCGCTCACTAATACAACTTCCGGCTGCGCCAAAGCTTACAGCGCAGCAGCAGCAGCAACAGCGCCTACATCTCCCCAGCGTTTGGACAACAGGAGAGGGCTGCGGAGCTAAAGGTGCTCTTTGGTAACTGAGATACCGCAACAGAACAAAAAGAAAATTATAACAAGCAACAACAAAAAAGCAGCCAAATAAAAAGTTTGTCGCGCGCACGATCATTGCTTCTCTCAAACATACGAAGGCATGAGCCAGCAAACGCACGAAAACTTTTCGCTTTTGCTTTTTGTTCTTGCAATGCAGAAGCAGAATAAATAATCTCTAGTTTGCGAATATGTTGGGCACAGGACTGAAATTGCAAATTATCTAAGTGAGATGAACAAATGTGAAGAGAAATACAACATATACTCGTATATGTACGTATATAAAATAAGTATACGTTGAAGTTTGGCGAAAATAATTGACATTTCGGCGAATGTCAGGGAAGCGCGCAACAAGCATAAGAAAGTGTACAAAAACAGAAACAGCAGCAAATTTTTGTGAGTTGATGAAATGCTTGAATGAGCGTACATACATACATACATATGTACATATATATGTATATACATATATATGCCCATACATTTATGTTTGTATGTACATATGTATGCATATACATATCACAACTAAAATTCCAGCAGAAAGTGAAGGTACTTGGGTGTTGCTTCAGCAATCACGAGTAGAATTGGCAAGTCAAACATTTGCCGTATGCGTCTACTTAGTAACCATTAAAAGAGCAGAGAGCAAGCAAAGCTTGTGTGAAGATATGCAAGTTGTTTGCTTCGCTTGACGATTTTGTTCGATTTGGCTTGGTTGCAGTGGGCGGCAATACGCTAGTGTTTGCTTAAGTTGCTGTAAAAATAAAGGACATTTTTTTTTTTTTTGAATTTCCTAGTATATTTTAGAAGAGCGCATATTACTGGTGCAATTTTTATAAAAAAAAGTCCTTGAATTTTTTATTAGAGAAAAACAGACTTGCTGAAAGATTCAAAGTAGAAATAATAATATTTGCTATCAGTCAGCTTATGATGTTTTTTGCAACAGTAATGCTTTATCATGACGCTGTTTTAAGTGTTTCCAGTGCTTCATGCTGGATGGAAAATTTATATAAGTAATAAATAAATAGTAAAGGTGCGGTCAGACGTCGCGAGGAGTGTGACTTGGTTACTCATTTTGCTGCCTAAGCATTTTACTTTACCGTGCGAATTGCTTTATAGTAAAGAAAAAGATTTACATCACCCAAAATCATTGGATGACTAATTTAGAGCCACCTTGTATAATACAAAATTATAATCACACTATGGGACAATCTTAGATTCTAAGGAAGTAATAATGCAACTATTTTTTGTTCTTGTCTAAACTGATTTTTTTAATTAATAAACTGTAAAATCTTCCATAATAACATATCTTTTTTTTATAATAAAAAATCTGATTTAAAATCGGTTAAACTTCGTAGGTAATACAGTTAAAAAAAAGAAGAAATTTATATTTGTTTTCTAAAGACGACTTAGTTGTCAGAAAAAAACTTTCAAAACTACTCATCTAAACTATCACTATCAAACCAATCTAACTGGTTGAATTGAGGTTAGGTTAGATGATTAGCAGTGATCTCACATTGACTAGAACTGGTTTCTAGTGTAGCCAAGAGATTGTTTGGAGGCTTAGGCTTTTGATTATACTCGCAATGTATTGTTTTGCGAATTTTGATAAATTGCTGCCCTTCTCGTTCGCATTATACATTAATGAAGGGAAAAACTTTGAAGCAAGTAGGTCAAGTCGTGATTCCCAAAATTCGGGTGAATTAACACAAAAGCTGTTCCAAGATACCTACCGTTCGTTATCAAATTGTGTATCCGGCAAAAGAATGTAATGAAGTTTTTGTTTTGGAATTAAATTATTATTAAAATAAAGTCTTTCCCTATCCTGGCTTAAGCCACTATTAAATTTCCTTAGTATTTTAGCCAATTCGTAACCAAATATTGACTGCTACTTATTCAAATTCACACCTATTAGCCATTTGCAATCCAACTCATTAAGAAGATAGGGAAGATGTACATTAAAAATTGTCATATTTATAAAACGATAGAAAATACTATTGGTCAACTCTCCCTATTTAACACTGATTTTACAACGACCTATTGAGTTTTGCATGCAATTTTTAGGCATTTCAATACAGTCTCCTGTCATCTAGTCCTGTTGGTATGTAACTATCTTTGTGATGCAGAAACATTTGTCTCGAAATTCCTATGGTGGCACAAATATCGCAATAGTATCAACCACCGCACTTGCCACGCACCCGTGACCCGCGCAATCAACCACCACCAACAAACTCTCCCCAAAGGCATCAGCACTATTAGCAGCAAAGCTCTCACCCACCACCACCACCACTCAGCCTCACAAAAAATTATTTGACTTGTGTAATTCCGCGGCAACCTCACCTAACCGACAAGCTATTGAGGGTGAACCTAAAGCCAAATGCCTTTGTACAAATGACAGTTGGTGCATCAACTGTAAAGTTCGGAGGGTGGGTGTAGGTGGTAGCAAGCCAGCACTGATAAAGTGACTGCACAATTTTCATTACACCACAAGCGCTTTGTGATCAATTTGTAAAGGAAGTAATATTTAAACATTAATTAGCTTGCTGCTAGCCGAGGGCGATTGTTAGCCACCAGTGATGATTTCTACTTGACAATGACAAATTCAAGCAGGGGCGAACCTAGAAAAAATTCGTCGGAGGGGTTTGGATTAAATAGTTTTAGTTTTAGTTTTAATTAAGGGGACAGATACCTGTAAATTTCGAAAAAAAAAATTTTTCATAAAATGTTAATAAAGGATTATATTGAATATGTCAAAAAAAATTTAGAACGTAAATTTAAGTATTTCTTATATTGTAGATCGTCAACCGTGACGACTCTATTCTTTGCGTTCGAGCGCTGGGAGAGGTATAGTTACGTTGTATTCAAACTTTAGACGCGTTTTTCTCAAAACTATATTTTTCGAATTGGCGTACACCGATAACTCGAAAAGCTGTTGACCGATCTGCCTGAAATTTTGCACACATCTTTTTTATGATATTACTTTCTATGTGAATTTGCAATTTTTGGAACATTTTTCGAAAAAATAATTTTTTCGAAGCCAAAATAGTGGGAAAATTCGCCCCAAAGTTCATTTTTTTTAAGAATTTTATTCCGCGAATTATTTTCCATTTTTATTTTCAATTCATATAGAAATTATGACATTAATAAACAAACAAATTTTTGGTTTTTTGTATTCAGGTCACTGACGCCGATGCTACAATTCCCGCCGATCGAGAAGCCCCGCTGCGACCTTCCTGGAAGAATTGAGTGTACATCTGCCATTTTAAATGATTAAAATAAAAAAAAATTATATTATTTTAATGTATAAATAAACTGTATGCCAATTTTGAAAAAAATATATTGACTTCTTTATTTTAAATAATTTTAATGAAAATCAGGGAAAGTATGGCTATTTTGAGGTATCTGTCCCCTTAAATAGAAAAGTAGTATATTTTAATTAAAAAGGCCAATAATTTGGTATCTGAATTTTTTTGCAATAAAATTATTAAAAATATGGAATGCCATAAGACATCAGATATATAGTACATATACATATGTATACAAATACCGTTTACACCATTTGTTGGATGTTTGACCGAGCTCTTCCTCCAATTTGTTGTGTTCATCTTGATAAACAATTAGAGGTTTGACATTATCTACCGAGGGGCGGGTAATTTGAAGATTCTCAAATGTTATGCAAAAAGTCTTCCCTTAAAAAAATTTGTTCCACGGAATTCAGAGCATCCCTTCTTTAGCGTCTTGCACAGGTCTCTAACGCATTTAAGCACTTCAAATGCTTTTTTCTAAAAAAATAGGGTGCTTCAAAACAACACGAAGCATAAATATCATAAATGAGTTTTATTTGAAAATTTAAAAACAACTCTGTACTAACAAAGAACTGCACCTGTGAAAATTTTACGACTTTTTTTTAGGTAATCGCTAATTACACTAATGCCAATATTTCTTCTATTACTTACAAATTTACTGAAATAATACTAAAATTTCTTACATTCATATGAATTACATAGATTTTTGTTATTTTTTCCAGATTCAAGTCACCATGGGACAATTGTTGCAGTATTGCCATTTTATAATATTTTCCTAAATTTTTTTTGATTATGTTTAAATTTATTCCCAAGTATTATTTCTGTATCTGTAAATTAGTTTAGAAATAGGAGCTTTTATACTAAAATTGGTATTAGCGAGCTTTGAAAAAAAATTTTCTAAAATTATTATTAAGTAAAATTTAGAAAAGTGAATAATTAATTAATTATTTTATGTATCGATTAATCTTCTTGGGCTGATCAATAATATGATATAGAATTTGGTATAAGGTGGCGCAAAATTAATGACCCTATCGGAAGATTTATACTTTTTGCAAATGGCGTTCGTACGCCAATTATATTTGGCACTTGTGAACTAGACAGCTGCAGTATACAAAAAGGCAAGCAATGGAGCGCATAAAGTTCAAAATAAAGATTTCCATTACTCAAAGTTATTTTTTTCTTACATAGTAAAAAAGTTATAAAAAAAGGATGATTAATTTTGCGCCACCTTGTGCCTTTCGATCTTTTAAAGGAAATAAAAGTTACTGTCCGATCTTATCTAAAGTAAATGGAATGACTTTTGCAAAAGAAATTAGACGATAACTGTTATCATAAGGAAAATTAAATAAAAATAAAAAATATACTTAGTAAAAAAAATATTTAAAAAATTAAATAAGAAACAAAAATATATCTTACTTTTGAATCTATAAAATAAAAAAAAATATTATTTTTAAGATTTTGCATTCAAATTGCAACGAAAAAATTAATTGCCGTAGTTGATGCTTTTTGTTTTATTAGTGATCATTTTAGGCAAACAGTTATTAATAAAAAACGTTTATATCACGTTTATGGATTTTATCGTTGTCAAAATATGATACCAAAAGATTATTTAAAATATGTTAATCGTATCAAGCAAAGCATTAATCATATTTTAGTTTTCCTTCGATTTGATTTCTAAATATAAATTTGACTACGATTTTTATCGATCAGAAACAAATCATAATTTTTAACAGCAAATATAATGAGCTATCAAAGGCTAATTATTCATTTTACTTTCTGTAAAGTGAAAGTTTTCAATTTACAATTAAAAAAGTAAATTAGCTATAAACTATCACGTGAAGAATTAAGGCACTCTCAATAAAAAGGGCGACTGGCGCTCCCTCCTTAAAATCAAAAGCTATGACTTCAAATATTGAAAAGCAAATATCGCTGGAATCTAAACAAAACAATTAACACCATTCATGCTTCAAATCGAGTCGATTGTTTTTAGGAAAGAAAAACTAAAAAAGTTCAGTTTCAAGTATGCAAATAAAACTTATAAAATGTTTAACAATACTTTCTAATCGAGAAAAAGGTTATAAAAAATTAATTTCGAGTTTTGCATTGAAAAAGTATATAAGTAAATTTCATGACTGTAGCGCGTTGTGACTGCATATTTTCCTACTGTATACTAAACATTTTTATTATACCCACCAATACCATAAACGCCGCCTGCCAGTCTCTCAGTTTCCAGGTAAATGAGATTAGTTATTGGGAAAGTGTCTAACAGCGAAAATGATATAAAGCGCCTACGACGCTTGTTCTTCTTACCGGGAAATTCGTGGTCTGTGAATTTGCTCGATTTTCGAGATCAAAGATCTTTGCTTGATTGACTAGACCATTCATATACCCCGTGCCCCCCAAAATTCCCTACTGGATTCGCTCTTGTATCCAACACGTGATGCATACAGCGGTGAGTGGCTCATTTACAGATATCTCAGAAAAATATATACGAATAACATATACACACATACATACACACTATATTTTTATAAACGTTCACAAACAAAAATGCATACATACATACAGACATAAAAGTGAAATGCATACCATAAAATGGAAATGAAAAAATCGCAAATTTCAAGTGACTTGTCATGTTTTGTTCAAAAATTAATCATCGTTGTGCAAAGATGCAATTAAGCGGTCCGCAGTGACGATGAGCGCACGCTTCACACGAATTTTAGCGATCAGCGGAGACAAAGAAAAATATTTTCACTTTGATGGGCATACTTAGAGGTAGAACACAATACTCTACATATATATACATAGTAGGTACATGCACACACACACATGCATCCAAACATATGTACATATAGACAAGTTCCCAAATGGGTGGGATGACAGAAGCCATTAGATGATTAAAGAGTTGTTGGGCAAAATGGAATAGAAAAACCCACTTTTATGCATATTAAAATGCAAAGCAATAGAGAGCCTATGTTTTCAAAAGTAAACTAGTTTTACAAATATTTTAGAAACAAGTAGGGATTGCAAATGTATTGTTTGTTATTATTGTTATTTTATTTTCAATTTAGTTTTATGTAGTTAATTAATTAAAAAGCAATTTTATGGAGCGCACAAATGCTGGGTTGTATAGTTTAAAAACATCAATAATATGCCAATATATTGCTTTTTAAATATTTTACTAGTAAAAAAATTTTAACTAACAAAAAATATTTAATAGCAAAAAAAAACTTGTTTTAATTTAAATTTTTCTCTTTTATTTTATTCCAAAGGATAGATTCATAAGCGTCGTATGTCATACATATCTCAAGTAAGTGGTTTGATGATCAAGCAACTTCACACGCTTGCTTTCCCTTGTTACCACGACAGTCGGTTCTTTGTTACCGGACCGACCCGAATTTATTTATATGTACTATATACGGCCAAGGATAGCATTCCCTGCACATGTATGGGGAATGCTCATATATGCTGCTACAACAACAGCAACCCGCTTCCTAGATAAGGCATGCTTTATCTCACCTTTCCAAGAGTACTCCAGAAAGCATCAAATTGGTTTCAGAAACTGTGAAATGATTTGTAGCAAACTCAATTAAACTTCAAAAAACAATAAAATAGTTCACTTAAAGAATAACAAGATACTTCTCGAACCAACTGCTTTTGGTACTTTAAAATATTGTCTGAAGCTGACAGAAAGTGGGGGTTAAACCTACTTAAAAAAGGAAAACAGCAAAGTATAGTAAATAAGCAAATTACCCGAAATATCTCGAGACACTCTCAAAAATTCTTATACATCCTTTACCAAAGATAAATAGATCTTATTATTGTTATTGGCATTAGCTTTTAATTTAAAAATAGTTTGTTATTTATTTTTACAAAACAAGTTTAGTAATATATCTGTGTGCAAGTAACCAAAACCTAAAGGAATCTTCCTCAATTCGGCTTAATAAATGAAGCTTTTCAGAAGTAGGTGGACGATTTATAACACCCCCTAAATGGCGCTGGTGCCAAGTTATCTCCAAAAGTTGTTTTTGTTTAGATAAAGAAGCAACGAAAGCCTTAGCCCCGTCAGTGTGGAACTTTAATCGCACTAAACAACCCAGCGATTTTATTTAAATTCTGAAGGTTGTTCAGCAACACTTTGCACTAAAGCAGCAATATTCTCAACAGAACGTCCAGTTTTTGGTCTGCCAGTCACTTTTCTTTCTCGACAGAACTAGTTTCTTGAAATTTTCTCAAAACCTGTGAATTGTCGACTCATTCGGACGATTATTTCCGCCAAAAAAATCACGAATTTGGCGATATGTTGTTCATAAAGATCGACCATTTTCATTATATGTAAGTTTCTATAATTTTACGAGTATCGCGCTGTTTTCTTCAAAAATTGTACATCTGTCTGTTTGGCAAGTGCAAAAGATGACATAAAAAAGGTACCGTCTAGGAATTATTCACTACTAACAGGAGCCACTTTTGAATGATCCTTTATAATTAAGTATATACAAATATTAACATACTATAGTTAAAATGAATGCTTCGCAATAGCTGAGCTCGCTAGATGGCGCGGGGGCCAATATATGATATGAAATACTGCGCGGTTACATAAATGGAAAAGAATATCTCTATGAATAAACGTGCGTGTTAAATGGCAATGGAGTTGTAATATTTTTAAAAGCTACGTGACACGATACAAATTTAATATAGGCACAACCTTTGTATTATATCTTAAAACCCGGAAGCTTGCAAATGAGTATTGGCAGTATTAAAAAAATTAAAATTTTGCAAGGTCTGAATGAGATTTCACATGAGCGAAGTACGCCAGTCAATTCTAGTATACATATTTCAAATATGAGAGCAAGAAAAATAGTTCAGTATTAACTAACAAATATTTCAGATATCAGTTCTATAGAGTCTATAAATTTATTTTTAATTTTTCAACTTGAACGCGAAAACTTTGTTCAATCCATCGTAAAAACTAGTACACCTTGTTGTAAAACCGTCCTAGGGCTGCAAATACTAAATCCAATTTTTTTCGATATCAAAATATAAAATTCCAGCACAAAGTTCTTAGAGATATTGTAAACACAACCTCGTACATCAAGAATCAAGATTTTGATCTCTCACAGAGATCCCCAAATAGCGAGCGGTGCCGCGATCATCGAAATTTTTGTTACAAAAATTACCTGAAGGCTAAAAGAACGTATCGATTAAGCCAGCGTTAATTCTACTCTAGAAAAAGAAGTCTGCAAACAATGCGCTTAAAAAGTATCAAGCTACACAATTTAGTGCCCAATGTTGGATGGTATATAAGTATGAGTAAATAAAAAAATGTTGCTTGCTAGCTTAAGGTGTAGACTCAAATAAGCGGTAACCCTTGAGCTTATTTTAATAAAAAATATCGTAGCTTGAAATATATTTTTAAACAGTCAAAACTTGTGATGCTGACAGTATATATGCAGTACTTTCCGTTTAAATCGTTTACGGGTTAAGACGAACTTCCTTCTAAGTTGAACAAAATCAAAAAGTATTGGCCGAATTTCCAGAAAATACACGCACTTTTCGTCGCTCAAGACAGTCTCGCTGGAGGTGAACTTACGGTTCATATACAAAATCGATATTTTATAAGGCTAAGATAAGCTGTTTATTGATTCCACTAACAAAAGCTGTGCCAACAATTTAATTAGCTGTTCTTTTCAGTTTAAGTTATCACGACTATCAAAGAACTGGCAGCCCTTCAATCATTTGTTTATTTTGTTAATTGTGATTAGCTTATTTTTCAATAGTTACATTTGTATTTAAAAATTTACAGTTATAAAACTCAAAATGAATAACAAGGAAAAAGAGATTTTCGTTAAAAGCAAAGTTCGGCATTATTAAACGATTACAGCGAGGTTTGGAAATAAATAAAGTAAGCTACGATTTGGGAAAATAGAAATTTTGTGAAAAAAATTTAGATAGGTATATAAATAAGGGGTTTTCCAATAACAGGTGTTATTTTGAATAGGATTGCGCTATCGATGATTAACGATTTTTTATGGTCGGAATTGGATGGTATTGATCTGGACAACGTTTCTTTTCAACAAGATGGCAACGAAATCATTGAAAGGGTTTCCGAGCCGTGTTATCTCTCGAAGAGGTGATTACAATTGGCCACCGAGATCTTGTGATTTAACACCTTGTGACTTTTTTGTTTGGGCCCGCGTGAAAGAGAAGGTCTACGCCAACAGCACAGGGTCGATTCAAAACCTCAAAGATGGAATTCGTGAGGCAATCGAGGACATAGGGCAGCCACTTTGCAATTCGCTTATGGAAAATTTCATGAAAAGGATATTGTCCTGGTCATGGTGGTCATATGCCAGATGTTATTTTCCACTATTAACGGTATACCTTCCTCTTTATAATGAAATAAACATCCGATCATTTATATTAAAAAATAGCATTTTTCTTTGAACATCAAAATAACATTTCTTATTGGAAAACCCTTTATAATTAAAGAGGCGGTTTTTTGAAGACCTTGGGAAGTGGAGTGCTGATTAAAACAGTTCATGCAAAAACGGGCTAATACTTTGACCATAAGCAATGCGGCGCTGAAAGGTAAATAATATTCGACCAGTCGGCTCAAGTTGAAATATATTAGTTTAGGGAAGAAAAAATCCATTATTTTTGCGTAAAATTTTTGCGTAAATGGCTTAAAACCATTTTTATGGCCGATCTTTAGCTCCTGGGCGATGCTACGACTACTAACATGCCGGTCAACTTCGATTATTTTTATGATTTCATCGGCATTATATATTAATACAACCAATATAAATACAAAACGCAATAAATTGAGGGATTTTCAATATTAAATCAACATAAAAATCCATCACTTTGTGTAGATATGTTATTCTGAATATATTCGCTCAACTTAAGTGAACTTCGCTTAAAACGAACAGATTTTCTTGGTGCCTTTGGAGTACGCTTTAAGCGGAAAGTACTGTATATAAAGAATGCATTGATCTATAACAAGTTTTCGGAATCTTGGGAATTATGAATTTCTTCGAGTTTGGAAAATAAATATTTGTTTATTACTTCTTACTTCCCATTGCAACCCTTTTAGGTGCGGCTTTAACCGCTTAACTTAAAATTACTTATATTAATAAAAAAATAATTATTATTTAGCCACTTACTACTTTTTAGTGTTGCTATATCCTTAATGCACGTATGAAAATGTAGACAGACTTGTTGTTGTAATCCTTATGCACTGCTGATCCTAATGAGCTAATGTGTAGGCACGAAGAAACACCACCAAAAAAAGTTTTAACTGCTGTTTGACTGTTCTAAGTATGTCGACTGTGTGTGTATATATATATATTTTTTGTGATGTATTGTAGTATTTAACAACAAATAGTATAAAACTAAAACAAAATGGGCAATGCACACAAAAATATTCAAACAAATGTATAAAATTTCACTAAAAGAACACGTTGATGGTTTTTTCTCTTTGCTTTGTTGTAGTGGGGTTTGTTTTTTTTTTTTACTTTGTTTCGGCTAAATTTTAACACCACAAAAAATTGTTTGATTTCTTCGAGTTTTGTTTTATTTATTAAAATTTCTTTAATTAATTTTACTTTTTATTTAATTTTTTTCTCGTAGTATACTCTGCAGAAGTTCAACACTATTTCAAAGCACTTTGAACACGTTTTCTTGTTTGCGTTTATATGCTGATTTTTTCAGTTTGTCGATTTGCCAATTTCGATGACTCTGACCGTGTAGATTGCAGATGTGAACTGCACGTTGCCACGCGGCGATCACACGAAGCGAAACGCGAATCTGGAACGACAATGGGTATTTGTACGAGGGAACGCGTCACGGATCGTCAAGTAATACGAATGCAATGAGATTTCTGCTGTTGCTGCTGCTGCTGCTGGTGCTCTTCCGACTGCTATTGCTGCGGCTGTACTGCTAGCGTTGAACTTCGTTGGTTGCAATGAATGAAAGTCGTTGCACTTGGTCGTTGAAAAAAATTTTAGTTTTCCACTTTGATTATCCAGTCGTCGCTTATCCAAAGATTTTCCGTTTTGTATTTCCTCCTTTTACTTGATTATTCCTATGCTATATTATAATTATGCCAATTATTCCTTTATTGAGTGATTATTTTTGTCTAAATTTTGATTCGCAACAAATACGTTCACGCCGGCCGTCGTCAGCGCTTTCGTTCTCTCGCTGCTTATTTGCACACTAACTGACTGACTGATTCGTCGTTGGGCCAATACCACCGATGTCAAATTCAAATCCGTAAAAAAATCGTTGAATCGGATGCACTTTCTCGTCTTGCAATCGATCGTGCAATGTGGTGCAACCGAACAGCTTCGTTTCAAAGCGAAAAGCAATTGCGTGTGCGCGCCAAAGTATGCGATTCACAATGAAATGATCAAAATTGAATATGTGGTAGTGTAGATAGTGGTGGTTGCCGGCTTGCTTGTTGGGGCCGGTTTCCGTTAAAAAGCGCAGAATGAGATGGTGAGAGCGTGCACTCAACACTAACACGAAAAGTGCAATCGAATGCAACGATGCAATTTGTATTGCAGCGCCGATCGTTAGCCGATCGCACGAATGATTCTAGCCGGTATTGTTGCTGTATTGCAACCGACGTTGTAGTAGTGATTAATCCGATTATGGTAGCGCGGTTAAGGTGTGGATGATGTTGCTGTTGTTGTTCAACACTTACGATCGCTACGACTTACTCCACACCGATGTGCTATGAATGCCGATAGTTGTTAGTGGTGTGTGCCCGCAAATGTGTTGGTGTTCGTTTTCTGCGAGCTATTCGCCACTGCACAATTATAATGCAAAACAAGTCACGAGCTTGCAACGACTAATTCTAAATTGCAATCTAGTCAATGCACTTTATTTACGTGTAAATGTTGAAGCGAACGAGAGACGATGGACTGAGAGAGATACAAAGAAAGAGAGGGAGAGTGGGCGTGTAGGTGAGTGGAACTTGTATACACACTAGACTGGAGCTTTGCTGCTGCCGTACGAACGATCTCCTGTTGCTATGTAATATAAATTGCTTTGCTAGTTATTGTTGTTAAATCAATTTTACTCCTTTTAGTTTTATATATTCGCCTTCCTTTTTGAAAGTTTTACCGCCTTTTCTGGTCGCCGCTGCGTTCGTTGCGTTCGCTATGGTTATTAGTTTAGAAAGTTGAAGAGTTGGCCACGTGTATGCGCTGTGCTGCTGAGCAAGTTCGCAATAGCTGTAGGCAAAGCAGGTTTTCCACAATAGCCTTTTTCTAAAAACGGCTTGACTTGCTAAAGTTTCAATTACTCTTTAATATTTTTCATATATAGAAAATAATATTTTTCTTTACTTAAGTTCTGTTCGAAACTAATTTTAAATGCGTCGTAAGCGTATTAAGTTGCAGCAGAAATCAATTCGAAGTTTACGTTGAAGAAATCTCTTTTATTCTAGAAATGACTTTTAGGCACAATATATGTAATTTTCCTTCTTGCTTATGGAAGCAGATTTTTTGTTATTGTCTTCACAATTTTTACCTTTTATTAGACAGTATTTTCATCACTTCTTTACAAAAACAGTGAAAATTGTTTGATCTAAATGTTTTCACAGCGCTGAGCTTATCTTCTGCACACAGTTTATGCTTAATAAAATTTTATGTTTTTAGACATTCTAATTGCGCTCCTTATAAAAAGCTCCATAAAACAGTCAGATTTTTCGTTTGTTCCAAGTTTTCACAACCTAGGCGTTACGCTTGAAATCGCCTTACCGCTTTTGTGTATAGATGAATAGCAAATCCTTTGATTATCGGACTATAGTACTTGTAGTTGTAGTTAACGGTGTTTGAAAGTAAACAGATTGAAATAGATTGCTTATTTGTTGTTGTTCCCTTTATAATTGATGATGCTGTGTTTAGTGTGTGTTTGTTGTTATCAAAAATATTTAGCTGAGTTAGTAAAATATTTTGAAAGTTTAAATTTTAATCGTCGTACTGTTTTTTGACTTTTGTTTTATGTTTTGTTTGGCTTGCTTGCTGTCTAATTTTAAAAATTTTTTTTATTACTCTGCGATTGTCACTTCGTTGCTGTTCTCACTCACTTAGTTTCAGTTTGCTTTTGTTATTGTTGTGTGTGCTTTTTTTCTACACTCCTTTGAGTATTTTTCACACTTGATTTGTGTTTATTCCTTATTTGAATCACTTAATATTTTCAAGTATTATTTTCAACACCTTTATCAAATGTCTTCAAGTAATTAATTAGGTGATTTGCGCGCGCCGCGTCATAATGCTGCATTTTTTAAACAATCATTACACACACCTGGGGGTCACACAGAGAAATTTCCAAAGTGCAAAATGCAATTTTCTTGCAAAACACAGTTTCGAATCAAAGTTTTCGGCGAGCACTCACTTTTACGTTACTTTCTCTTAATATATCTCAATCACAAAATCAGGCGTCTTTTATCGCTTATCATATATTTATTTCTTTAAAGTATATTTGTCTTCTCGACTTTCTATTAAATTAATTGGCTAAGTGTACCTTTATATTTTTCTGTGTTTTAAAGTACAAATGCTCTGCACACTCGGAACAGTCTTTTAATAGTTTTTTTTTCGATGCACCCACTGTATATTGGGCTTTATTATTAGTTTTTTAGTTTTTACTTTAAAGTGTAGTTTATTACCTCGTACAACAAACTAACTTAAACGCGCGTACTAATATTTATAGTAAACAAAACTATATTAAAATGCGGAAGTAAAAGCGTAAAAGTGTTTAAGATTTATTTAAGCAAATATTGAAAAACTAAACTTAATACGAATTCACTAAGGCGTAAAACTTATAAAAACTATTCAGAGTTGAAAATTAGTTAAAGTTGAATTTTTTATTTGCCAAATTTCTCCGGGGTTGTTGTTGCTGCTCCTGTGTATGTAGACTGCGAACTGCGGCTATTTGTTGTTAAATTTTTATTTTGTCTCATCTATTGCTGCTGTATTTTTATAGTAGATTTTTTAGAAAACAATTTAATTTTTTTTTGTGTTTTTCCGAGTATACGCGGACTTTGTCTTACACTGCTGCTAACGGTTATTGCAAAATTGATTTACCGGCAACCAAATGCTAAATAATTTGCAAATTTCGGCAAGTTTTCTGGATTTTTATTTTGTTTCAGAAATTTGTTCACATTTCCGACGAAACGTTGTAATTTTTGCTATGTTGCTTGCTCCTTCTGTATTTCTGTTTTACTATTGCTGGCGAATTTTGACGATTTTCCTTTGGTAACTGCAAAATTTTGCCGATTTTTATGTATAATAAACTTTTGTGTAGACAATTAATTGTGCCGTGTATGTTTTATCCAATTGAAGTTGTGAAAATTTTTAGATATTTGTGCCTGCGATGTCTTCTCATCGTCGTCCGTCCGCGATACTGTGGCTAAGTGTAGCGGTTGCGTTGATGTCTGGCGTTTTGGCTAACGACTCCGTCTCATCGACGACTCTTGTTTGACTCGGTTGAATTCAGCTCAGCCTCAATTCAATCGACTAGAGACCAGAGTACAACAATTGGCTTTGTAGCGCAAAAGAGTGTAAGAGTGGTGAGCGAGTGTGGGCATGCGTTTGTGTGCATATGTGGCTTAATTGGCACCAGCGACGACTGCAAAAATATTGTAGCGCAAAAATGTGCACATGCACGTTCATACATACACAACTGAATTGCTTGCCTGAGTGGACGTTTTTACCCTTTACCATTACTCGTTACCTTACCCCTCGCACCATTGCCGCTTCTGCAGTTAACGTCGTCACACTCACTTATTGCAGCCAACGTTTTTTTATTTGTATCTTGCCACAAATTTTTTGCTGCTGTTGCTGCCTGAAAGTTTGCAGTTGACGCACTCTCGATTGGCTCTCTTTAGCTGCATTCGTGGCGCGCTGCATGTGTGTGAGTGCATTTCATCATTCATTGTGTACGAGATTTGTGCGCCGTCTTCGTTGTCATTGTGTGCGTTATTGCCGGTCTCACCATGCACCATTGTTGCTTTGGCAACCCTTATGCATGCAATTCTATATAGCTTTTTTGTTGTTGTCGCTTTCAACTTCCGTCTTACTATTTTGTTTCGCCTATCACCTCATATTTTCAGTTTTGTTTGTTCAAGTTTGATTTTTCTTTCACTGTTCTCTTCCCTAGCTTTGCTTCTGACCAGCGGCAGGGTTGCATTTTGCAGCACGGACATACATATGCATACTTAGTCAGTCTCAGTAGTCATACACCAAACTAGCTAGGCTCAAAAGTCGCAGTCAGTGCAGCGAATTCAAGCTCATAGTGGAGCACTTGCGCTTGGCTGTGTGTGTGTACGTGCGAATGCATGTACGTGAGCAAGCAATTGCAAGCATGTATGTGTGCCAACATTTTGACGCGTCGCCGTTCCTGCAATCGCTTTTGAATCCTATGCACCTATGTAACGCTCCCTCCTTCGCCCCTCCTCATAATCTCTCCTAACTGTTAGCTTTGCACTCTCTCTCTAATTTGCAGTTGTGCAGTAGTGCTTCTCAGCACCCAAATTCTAGCAAATGCAGACAGCACCAACCAAAGTTGAAGCGTTTAGCTCTTCCAGGTCCATTAGCAAAGCTACGCTCACATCAATAAACTTTGTGACTCTCACATTTTTTTTCGCAGTCATTTCTCATCTTTTCAACGCAAATCTTTGAGTGGCCACTCACTACATATTTTATGCGTTTTCCCCCTTCTAGCTCCTTTAACGCCACTGCTATCTTACCCTCAATTCGTCTGTAGATAGTAGCGCTTAAGTGTTGCCATCAGATATGCCTATGGAACATTTCAATTAACTGCATTTTTTCTGATCTTCTCCTCTCTAACACCTCATCGCCTTCGTGCTGTGCTGCCATTAATTAACTTTCGGCCATTCGTGGCAACGTTTGTTAGTGTTAAGTGCGATTGTGTGTGTGTACGTGTATTATGTGCTTGTAGCGTCGCGATAAGCGATAAGATCTCGCATGATTTGCCTAATCGTATCCCTCTAGGTCGCCTCAACAACAATGGCAGCACTGACTGACTGTTCCATGTCTTGTTGTCATTTTGATTGATGCCTTTTGTTGTGACGAACAGGTGTGTTCGGTATAAAGTCATAATGACGAAAATAGTACATAAGTATGTACCCGCATTGAAATGATGTTATAATCTTTTCCAAGTGAATGATTTAATAAACAACTTTTTTTGATTATCATTCTCGTTCATGTATTCTTAGTATTCGCTTAAAAGAGGCGGCGCTCATTTAATATTTTTGAGCTGATGTTTTGAATGCTTAATTTATAGTAATTGCCATAATTTTTGACAGAAAAAAAGGAAAAGCCCACATTTGCCCAACAATTTCAAGGAATATCGGCGTAAAAAATATTGGGATATCAAAGTTGGAAAATCTTCTGATATTAATAAATATTTTATTCGCTCAAGCAACTTACACTCCGACTTACAACTGTGTCGCTCCCATAGCCTGTCTCTAAGAAATTTTAAAAAGAAGAAGAAAGAAAAAACGAAATAATTTTCAACACCTTCGTGGACATCTACAAGCGTACGTCAACAAATGCCTTAGTTCGGAATTTTATGGTTTGTCTTTTATTATTCAGTATAGTCTCCCTGAACACAATATGTATATGCATTTCTTCAAACAATATTCCAATTTATGAGTTCTATCCCTGAAGTCAGAATATGGAAAGCACAGCAGTTATAATCTCATCATTTGATGATAAACGCTTTCCATGCATGCATTTTTTAGGTCTGGAAACAGATGGAAGTCGCTAGGGACCAAATCTGTTAAATACGGTGGATGCTCGAACAATTTGAGTTTTAACTCATGGACTCATGGAAAAGAAGATTAGTATTTAAAGTATGCCGTATTTTCTTGCCCAGAACAATCACCAATGTTGATCTTCTTTCGCTCACTGAAAACTGCCCAATTTGTTACGCAATTAAAATACGAAAATGAACTGCTTTGGATATGTTCTCCGTAGAGAAGATGCAATGTTGCCAAAATGGCTTTTGGAATGGAAACCACAAGAAAGCCAGCGCAGAGGACGCCCACGACAACCTTGGAAGCGCACAATTTTTCATGAGAGATCTTCCGGCGCCATCTGGAACGAAATCAGACATTTAGCGGCTGATAGAAATTGTTAGAGAGCCTTTCTTTTCGTCCTTTGTGCCAACTAGGAGCGATAATATGGGTAGAAAGCTGGTTTCTTTAGTAGCTCTAAGTTCTTCTTGAGAATGTCGTAAACATGTCAAAAAACTTGTAAAAAAAAACACGTATATCCAATTTCGTCGTATTCATCGTCTCAGTACTCAGCGTTGACATATAAGGTTTGTTGAAATATTTGTCCTTGCAGCAATTTGGATCTGCAAACGAATATATCAAATTGCAATCCACCATAGGAATAGATTTTAGTGTATCAACTTTAAAATATGGATTTTCTTTTTCCATGAGTCTTTTATTGACGCCCATTGAACTGATGCGCTAGTCCTCGGCAAACACGAATTATATTCAATTAAGCTGACTATCTTAGTTTACGTAATCACCACTCTCTTTTTTTAAGCAAATTTTTAAAATATTTCTATCCATCGATTTGGGATTGAAACATTATACTCCCTCCACTTTTTAATTTCGTCGTCGCAGCACTAAATGCGCAGTCACTGTGCGTACAATTGCGCAACAGTGAAAAGATTTCCAGTATCTCGCTGAAGAAAGATCATTTATATATCATGGCTAAATCTGATTGATAAAATTGTTAGTCAGAATGTTGAGGATTTGATCTAATTTTCTTATGCAAAATCACGAATTTCTGCTTTGAACACAAATTTGATAAGGTCTTCTTCTTGAAAGTGGCACTAAACCGACGATCTCTCGTTGAGAGAACCAGGAAGCTCGGGAGCATTCTTATAATGAATTATTTTTATTACTAGTACTTGCCAAAATGCGGGCCGCGGTGCAAAGTACCAAAACAAATAAGTTTCATTGGTGTCGATTTGCAGCTTTAACTGTATCTATTGTCACGTGAGCAAATCGTCAAAAATCGTGATTTCATCAAATAGGCTTCGCTTCCATGTTCCTTCTGGCCGTCTCGTCGGCGAGAGCCTTGCGGTTCCAGTGCAACGACATTCTGCAGATGTCAGTAGCAGGTTAACGGATTGTGTGACCAATTCATTTCCATTTTCGTTCGCGAATCTCAATTTCATGTCATGGACTATTTCGAGTAAGGAGCTCGTCATTCGATATCCAATTATCAGGCCATCAGATACTCTGCTTATGGCTCTAAGGCAGCAATTTATAAGTTTTGTTCATCCAACATTCCACGCATAGTTTGAAGGGTTGTGGGTCATAGTGAAAACTTAAAACCTCCCCAAAGTATCAACCTATTAACTAGACATGAGACAGAGACGATATATTATTTTCAATGCACAGGGCAGGTAACTAATTTTCCATCCAATTAGTATTACTTTCATTTGGATTGATAAGCTTACAAATTAGAGGTAGGTAGATGAAATGGTTGAAGTACCACTCTGGCTTTCCCCAAGTAGCACTGAGGCGCCATTTTGATACCATTATGAGACCTCCAACAGGCAGGCCAGCCAGAGCTGTTGATATAATGGAGAAGATTGATGGGATTTAGGTTGGCGCACAGCCCCATTCTGTCGAAGAATGGAGCACCCAGTGACCTCAATCCTCTAGCTGCCCTTCCTGGTCATTTACAGAGAAAGTGCTCAACAGTCTCCTTCTCTAAAAGGAACCCACAGCTTCTGCAATGGGGATTAAATAGTAAACCTAACTCTTCTGCGTGTGTGTCAATCGTTCAATGGCCGGTAAACACAGCTACGACTTTGGAAATTGAATGGCGTGGAATCTCAGGACTTTCTGAAAAAATTAAGTTTCGAAGAAATGAAGTTCCATTTGCTCTGCGCTTTTCTGGGAAATAAATTTTGCAATTTCTCTTTAACAACCGTCACGCGGATCTTATAGCATTTATGAATTTTGGAAAGTGGATGTTAATATCTATAAAATGAATATCAAAATTAACGAAATATGCACTACTTTAATCCAATTCAACTAATTTTTAGAGTCATTTTCCAAGTTTTTTGAATAAAATTTTCTTAAGCTTTTTTTCAGTAAATGATTTTTTTTAAACATAAAATACTACATTTTTTCTACCACAAATGAATCTAGGAATTAACAAAAAAGTTGAACAAAACCATTACGAGGGCTATTAAGGTTAACCCCTTGTTATTTGTTCACAATATTGCCCAAGAAGATAAATAACACATGGGGTGAAAAGTCCCGGGCCGAATAAAGAAACAGGTTTTCTTTTTGTTCAAAATTAGCTTTATTCAGCAACATAATTTCCATCAAGAACAATGCAATCATTCCAGCACCGCTCTAACTTTTATAGAACAATTTATCTTTTGCCTGAAAATAGGCCACAGTTTCAGCGATAATCTCATCACTCGAGCGAAATTTCTTACCGGCGAGCATTTGTTTAGTTCAATTCATCAAAATATTCTTGTTTTTGGTCAACAGTGAGCAAACGCGGCAGCCACTTGGAACCGAGCTTTCTCATAGTCAAATGTTCATGCAATATAAAGCCAACACCTTCGTTTGATATCCTTACGATGTCACCTAACTCATGCTTCTTCACTTTCCGATCATTCAAAACGATTGTTGAGATTTTTATACGTTTTCTGGTGGTGTTACCACCTCATTTGGACGCCCACTGCGTTGTACATCATCGGTGTCTCTACGATCACGTTTGAAGTCAGCAAACCATTGTTTTATTGTTGTTTCTGATGGAGCGGTGTTCCCATAACACTTTTCAAGTCATTGCTTCACTTTCACGGTATTTTTCCCTATCAAGAAGCAGTGTAAAATTAAAACACGAAATTATTTTTAAACCAATGTTTTGAAAATAGCAAAATTAGCGTCACTCTTAGCATAATAACTCAAGAACTAATGAAGAGAATAACATGAAAATTTAACAGTTGTCTTTTTAATCTTAGTAGTAACTGAAAAAGAGCTGAGTGCAACAAAACTATGTAGTACCATCTATGACCATCATAGGCCCCGGGACTTGTCAGCTCATGTGTTACATTTTTGCTTCGGTTCAATAAATTGTCTAAACGATAATTTTGCGGTACTCTAAGCGAACGCATTTTCTTAATGGCCCACTGTTCATACCTTAATCTCACGGCATGCCAGTTGATGGGCATTCACATACAGCATCGATTTTTTCTGACACAACGACCCATTTTGATGGTTAAATCTACGTCGTAGTTCATAGAAAATCATTGCACAAAAATATTCATGAATCAATGGCGTTTTTTTTTTAACACGATGAATGCTTCAAGTAACTGTAAACAAAAAGCAAACGCATGGCAACATTCTAACTAAGATTGGTATCAAAAATGGTAAACTTTACGATAATAATATGAAATTTGGCATATTCACTCTGATGTTGCCATATCTCAAAACTTAAGTAGCAACTCACGTAAAACGCAAAGCATTTTGCAATGCGACACCCGTCGCAAATTAAAAATTATTATTTACACTGTTCTGTCTAAGAGCGTTACTGAAAAAATCGTCGTATAAATCAAAATCACAGCTTGCACAAATAGAAGTCTGTACGCCTCGATTTGCCCTCTTCTAGCGTTCTTTGAAATATTTACAAAATGAACGTAGGGATATATTCCTTAAAAAATGTTTGGGTTTCCGGTGACTTTTTTAAAATAAATCTTAAGGATCAATAAAACGAAATTTTGAGTTTTTAACTTACAAATTTATTTTGAATTTTTTAATTTTAGTTTTGACTCGAAACTTTTTCACATTTATCAACTTTTTTCGCAAATGCTTTCGGAAGTTTTACAACAGTGAACGATCATTTGGAATTTTGGCCTCATATGGGATATTGAATTCGGCGTCGAACGGTCGAAATTTACCAAAACAGTTCTTCTAAAATTTTGTTTATAGCAATTTCTAAAAAAAAGTTACCCCAAAACAATTGCGGATGGTTAACATTTAGCTTAAGAAAATATTCTTGAAATTTTTCAAGCTCTTAAGGCATTTCAAAGCATATTTCAAGTTCTGATTTCTTCTTTCGAGTTTTGTGCTTTTAAGTGCTTACAATGTAAACCAAAAAACGGTTGTAGTTTGTTTTATAGCTAGGATTATACGAAACATTAAGGCGGGTCAATTTTTTCGACATCGTTTTTGACAGATTTGGACTCGACATTTCAGAAAAATTTTCTACAAATTTTGATTAAAAGTCCGTTAGAGCACAGCGATTAAATCATTTTCGAGCACTCCAAATTTCAAAAGGAACCATCCTTAATTAATACGAAGTTAAATGAAGCTTAATACTGACCAAAGTATTATGAATACCAGTTTTTGATACATACTCGCACTTGGTGATTTTGTGGTACGAAGAATTTATTCGTGATATCTATTTTTTATTTGAAGAATCCCAAGATGGCGTTAAAAAGCAAATTATGTAATTTTTTAATATTCTTCTTTCTACAAAGCTTTTGTATTCGGACTCCATGACCCAGACAACAAAGCCGCTGGATCTTTATTCGCTTTTTTTACTATTGTAATAGGAAAAGAGCCTGCATGTGTTTTTTTATATGTAAACCAAACTATGACTTGCAGAATCCCAAAAAACCAAAAATATTAAAATATTTTAAACATTTGTTTTCCTAATACATTTTTTTTACAACCAACAACATTTTGTAACAAACAATTATTTCGATTTAGATTTTTTTTTACTTTCTCCACGAGGTGTCTTTTCTCTACTTTCTATCTGCATAGCCGTACCCCTCTCTCTCTCACGACAGCTTTTTTTTTAATTTAGTTGGCTCGCAAATGTGTTTAGAGCTCTGCTCTACTGGACTTTTTTTCTTATAATTCTATGTAGCATCCGAGTCTGCTAGGAACGATGTCGAAAAAATCGTTCCATACAAATTGATCCCCCCTAATGTATATACATATACAAATGTATGTGTATATAGCTACTTACACACAATAAAAAATTACGAAATAATTGAAAATAATGTAAGCATTTTCAGTTACTCTAGCCGAATTTCGTGTAAAGCATACGAAATTATATCAAAGTACATCCTCACACACACAAACTAAATACGCAAAGGTACTCTCAAATATAATACTTGGCGATGGAGAAAATTGCGCGAGGATATGTGTATCTTAATGCTTGTACCCCTGCGCTGCCGATGCGCCGGTGTGGCAGTGCCAGTGGAGATGACAACGCTGACACACAAGATGACCATCGCAATTTTGTCGAAGATGAATCCTGTTTTCATTCCCACAGTTTTCGTTTTGGTACCCAGCGCACAAGCATAGCATCAACATCAGCAGCACCGCATCACATCCGTCCATCTATTTGATATAATAAAATGACATCCAACACTTCGTTCGGTTGTAGACATCGCAGCACCACGGACTCAGATCGCAAATCGAGCAATTCTGTCGCTCCACAAATAAAATGCAAAAAAAAGGCGAAAAAATCGCAAAAATAATGCAAGAAAAAATAAAAAAACCGAACAGAATGAACTTTTTTTCTTGCGACATATGATTTTTTCCTTTTTACGTGCCACATCAACGCCAGCGGAGGGAGGGATTGTCACAAGGACTTGTCTGCATTCGATTCCTACAAGTACACAAATGACCGTGCGGCAATAAGTTTGCGGCGCTGATACAGCACACAGCACAGCAGGCGAAAAAGGTGAGCAGTGAAAAGTGGTGGCATGCACAGGCAGGGATGTTGCGGATGTGCGGATCTTATTGTCCAGCAATTGCGAAAGGATTGAGGAAATATTGTGATAGTTCGAGCGGTGCTGCTACTCTTGGGCAGCAATTTGCTGCAAGCTGCTATTAAGCTATTGTTACAATTGATTGTTTTAGTTTTATTATATAAATGTGACATATTTATACTGAAATCACCGATTTAGAGTTCGATTTTTCATCAATAAATTACATTGTATTGGGTGTGGGAATAAGTTTCCGTCCTTTCTTAGCCAAAGTTACGAATTATTTAAACAATTAAATAAAACATGATATTATGTGAAATATGTGCCATTGGAAGCTACTTAATTTTTTAGGCAGCACACGGATTCCTATGACGAAAAAGTCGAGCTCTTTTGACTTGATCCATTCATTGAGCCGGTTTGCGATGCCCTCATTAGAATTGTGCACGAGTCTCGAAAATTTTAATGGCATTTTCTTTAATCTAAGTTCATCCAGTATGATTCAAATGGCTCTAAACTTGCGTAGCACCTACTGATTCCTCGATATCTCTATGTACAAGTAACTATTTATTTATTAATTATTTATTTTAATCAAATGGACTATAAATAAGAGATATATTACCCCACAAGATGGGGACAGATCAAGGTTCCTTTTCATTGTTTTCTCTCAATGGTTCAAATCTTCAGGGGTGCCACAAAGCAGTCTTTAGCCTTACAAGATGACCATCGCAGTTTTGAAATACTGAGGATGTTCCTATGTAGCAATCGAGACTAGTACGCTCATTTTCTGGTGCAGTAACTCTGACATTTCTCTAAATATATATCAAGAAATGTTCTCATGTTACTTTCGCCAAAACTAAAAATATTCTTCAATCATCAAGCTATTGTATTGCTGATACTTTATTTCAATCTGTTCATGAATTCAAAGCTCTAAGTGTGATCTTTGCCTACCATTTTTCAATCAATAATCACATAAACCCTTTGCTTTAAAACAACGTTTGGGAGATGTGGTCCTACCATCCGTGCCTAAAATGAGAACCTCGTATCAGACACTTTTCTGGCCAAAAGTGAGAACCTCGTAAATACGCAATTGCTTTTAAGGAGGAGACAAGCTTTCATCATACGGCTAGGGGTTAACTTCGTTGTAGCCACTTATGCTTCTTAATCAATCTTAGATTTTATAGGGGCAATAGCTCGAAGTTCTCAGACCTTTACACTCTTAAATTACTTTATACTTCCTATGTTCACTCTAGATAAGGATTCGCAACACTTATCTAGAAGGTCTTGCGATTGTTCGTGAGATCGAGCGCCATAAAGTAAATACAGTTTTTGTTTATCGTACCATTATCCCTTACAATGATACTGATAGCATCGCGAAACGTCATCAAAAGTTATTGCACGTGAAATGGTTCAAAAAGTGAAGAAACGACTTGAGCGAAATCCCCGACGAAGTTATGTCAAAGTCAAGCCTTACAAGATCCAAAAGGCGTATGACCTCACACCACAGCAGCAACAAGTCAGACATGAGAGAGCGAAGGAGTTGTTTCGCTTGGCCGAAAGCGGTAAATTTCCGACACAATGTTTTCTGACGAGAAAGGTTTTCAAATTGAGCAATTCGTAAACTCCAAAACGATAAGGTTTATTTGACCGACCGTTCATACGAGAATTTGAATCATCGATTGGCCACCAAGAGGCAGCACCTGCCACAGGTAATGGTTTGGACCGCTGTAACCGCAGATGGGCGCTTTCCAATCGTGTTCATCGAGCCTGGCGTCAAAGTAAATGTGAAATATTATCGGGAAAGTATTCTGGAGGTTGCTTTGAATCCGTGGGCAGACAAACATTTCGATGGCAGACCATGAATGTTTCAACAGGACTCGGTACCGTCTCATAAAGCTCGAGTGAACCAAGAATGGCTAAAAACAAATTTTCTCTCAAATTCACCAGACGCAAACCCAATGGATTCTCTTTGAACCATTTTGGAGAGCAAGCTCCGAACTAAAAGATTCACCATTTTCGCGGCGCTGAAAAAAATCATTGTCCGCTAGTGGGCCAAAATACCTGTAAGTCAAATTCGGGTAGCTTGCAATTCATTTCTGGACCATTTCAAGGCCATAGTCAAGACAAAAGGTGGTCATATCGAGCAAAAGTAAATTCATTCTTAATTTTGCATTATTTTCCCAAATTTTTTACTTTGAATTGAATAAAAGTAATTTTCCAAACTAAAATTATAGCCTTTATAATTGGTTACACTTCGAGTCCCGGACCCTGTAATTCCCGTTTGATTTTAATGAACTTAAAGTCTCTAGAGAGTAGAAGGTCCATATTCTCACTGACTTTTGTTTTTAGTCTAATTAAATCCTATCACGGAGCATCCACTTTCATATCCTTACTAGATCTCTACGCAACACTTACCCATTTCATCTTACATTATATATGTGTCCTAAGGTTCCAAGTTCCAACAAAGGACCACAACAAGATTTATCCATTCGGGTCAGTTGTATAGTACATCAAATCTTTCACTTCCCTCGAAGTCAGGTCCATGGAGCGGATTTCCAATTCTAGAAGTCATCTACAGGTCTCGCTCGTCTACGGCTGCCATAAAGGTTGCAGTCAATGGCGGTATTTGTTAGGTTTCCGTTTTCTCTGCCCAGGATATGGCCCCATTTCCTTTTTCGTATCTCAAGGAGCACGGGCATTTGTAGAGTTTAAATTGCAATTGAGTGTGAATCAGAATGATTTTTTTGAATTTCCTAACTTTTTTTTTTTAATTTCTTAAATTTATTTTGTTAACGATCCGTTTACATTTACAATATTGAGCAGGAAGATGGAAGTGAGAAAGGGTAATATGCTAATCAGAGGATAAATATTTAGAAGCAGATAGCCCGACTCATATAAAGAAGTCCGTGTATTAAAATTGAATGAGCGTAAGGCAAATTTGATGAACATTTTTTGGACTTGTTCTATCTGGCTTATATATGAATAATACTACAGTCTCCAGATGAAAGAGGCAAAGTCTAGGGTCGAGGTCTCACCAGAGAAGCATCTCCTAAAGAAGAATCTCATAAAGCATCTTCCGAGTGTTAGGATCTGAATAAGAAATATCATTACGAAGTATGAGGCATACTATTTTTATACAATATAGTTAATGAGGGTGGTGGAGAACATTAACTATACTGTATAAAAATTAAAACCAGAACTCAATTTTGTGCCGAAATAGACATCTTAATCCTTCATGTTAAAAAGCGAATCAAGAAGGGACCGGGATATGTTATAACACTTAGAGACGGGTTTTAGCTATCGGGGGTATGTGGAGTTAGGACACTTAACAAAGAATGTGGTGTATCGAGGTTCGCTTGAAGAGTAATGAAATCATTCAGGTTTTTTTTCAAATAAATAAAAATTACCTGAAAATGCTACCTTGCAATAAAAGGTCGGGTAGAGGCCTTATATAGTACATAAATAGTGACCGTAAAAAGTCTGTTAGTTAGTTCATATTTTTCCACAAATACAGTTTCACAGTAAGGCAAATTTGATGAACATTTTTTGGACTTGTTCTATCTGGCTTATATATGAATAATACTACAGTCTCCAGATGAAAGAGGCAAAGTCTAGGGTCGAGGTCTCACCAGAGAAGCATCTCCTAAAGAAGAATCTCATAAAGCATCTTCCGAGTGTTAGGATCTGAATAAGAAATATCATTACGAAGTATGAGGCATACTATTTTTATACAATATAGTTAATGAGGGTGGTGGAGAACATTAACTATACTGTATAAAAATTAAAACCAGAACTCAATTTTGTGCCGAAATAGACATCTTAATCCTTCATGTTAAAAAGCGAATCAAGAAGGGACCGGGATATGTTATAACACTTAGAGACGGGTTTTAGCTATCGGGGGTATGTGGAGTTAGGACACTTAACAAAGAATGTGGTGTATCGAGGTTCGCTTGAAGAGTAATGAAATCATTCAGGTTTTTTTTCAAATAAATAAAAATTACCTGAAAATGCTACCTTGCAATAAAAGGTCGGGTAGAGGCCTTATATAGTACATAAATAGTGACCGTAAAAAGTCTGTTAGTTAGTTCATATTTTTCCACAAATACAGTTTCACAGTACGTCTAAGGAGGGACTTACAGTTCTATGCCGACCAGCAGATGTTTTTTGTTTTCATGCGGAGCCTTTTCAGAGCAGATATCCAATCGAAGGCTTGCCATTGCCTGCCAAGGGCGATTGCTATCGTGTTGGTGTTTTGTGCTCTCAACGGAATTTGAATCTGGGCACTATCGAATGGCAGTCACGCGCAAACTATTTCGGCCAAGGTGGTCGCGTTGTATACGTATTATATGTTGACTTCCGCGAATATGGTGACTGCCAAATATCCAAATAAATCCTAAATACAGGAAATTTTATTGGTTTTGCTTATGTGGTCGCACAAATTTTTAACCAAAAGTTATGTCAAAATGGGTAAAGATGAAGATAAGGAGCTGTATTTTGAGACACTACTGCAACGTTTTACACAATTTTTTTTTATGATAAATAAACAAAAGAAACTATTGGCATATATACTTCCGTTAGGTGTTTGGAGATCCTCCTCTTATCCGTGGCATGCGTCTTGATGTTGTTCCAGAAATAGACCTACAGTTCTAAGCCGACTCCAAATGGCAAATGATTTTTTTTGAGGAGCTTGTTTTCTTGGAGCGACCGCTATTAGAAAAGACTTTTTCTATCATTTTGCTGTTTCATGCACGGAGATTCGAATGGATGAGCTCCTTCTCCTATTTGTGATGTGCGTCTTGATGTTGTTGCACAAATGTTTCAAGCCGACCCCGAACGCCAGATTTTATGAGAAGCTTTTTCATGGCAGAAATACACTCGGAGGTTTGCCATTGCCTGCCGAGGGCGACCGCTATTAGAAAAATGTTTTTCTTAATCTTGGTGTTTCACCGAGATTCTAACTAACGTTCTCTCTGTGAATTCCGAATGGTAATCACGCACCAACCCATTCGGCTACGGCGGCCGCCTTATGATACCTACCTCAAAAATATAGCTATAAACCTAGTTTTTTCCTTTTTTATGCCGGAATATCTCGAAAATGTGGTATTCTTAGGTTATGCTGGGGTTGGAACATTTACATAGCCCCATCAATAAACTATGGAAAATTTTAGTTTAGTGCTTGCTTCTGAAAGCCAATCAAAATGTATCGACTTGGGTTATCGAAGCACAAGGAACTTTGTGAAAAAAGGAAATACTTATTTGAAAAGTCTTCAATAGTTTGAGAAAAATTAACATCTCCCAGGAATTCCTTAGATCAAGCTTCAATTTAAACATCTCCAAGCCATCATAAGCGATTTTGTGCCCAAAAACCACATGCAAGAACAATGATTAATCGATTTCTACCGACTAAGAAGACAGTTAAACAAAAAAGACACCAACAAGCTGTGCACATTCCCCATACTCCCCACTCCACACTCTACCCCAAAAGCTTTGTGAAATCACACACAAGGCAACACCACTTCAATGCAAATAATGTTTACCTAAAATCTTAAATTCGGCAAGCAAACAGAAACAACAAGAAAACTGCGCATAAAAATTCAACACATTTGCATTTTTAATGCATAAGCAGAAGTACACACATACGTTAAAAAAATACGTTTATATAGAAACAACAAAATTTCACTGACCATTTTTATTATTCAAATGCTCGATCGCTTGCGCATCCTTCTTTCTTTCATTCATTCAATCATTTTTTCCATTCATTTACTATCATTTCGTGCTACCCGATCGCGATTTAAAACGCTACTTCATTTTTCTGTGTACTTGATGAGGCCACAGCTAAGCAATGATGCAGAGGCAAAGGCCGCAGTTGAGGCTGAAGATGCGCTCAGCTCCCGCTTGGGTGTGCAATGTGGTGGTGTCACGTTCAATTCATTCGCCGCTGATGGTCACCGTCGATGATCACGATCATCTTCATCATCATCATCATCATCTACAGCGACAGCGGCGACAAACAACAAGCAATGAAAAACTATGGGCGTATATTTTTGATAAGCACCAACAAATACCAAAGACGTTGACATAATAAAAGGATGCCGATGCACAAGCATACATACCCACATGTATGGGCAGAGTTATCCTTTTGTGATATATGAGTAAGTTGTACCTCAACAGCCTTGGAGTGAGACCCAGTCGCCTGCGCCTTTGCTTAGCCGCAAGTAACTGTGCCGAGAAGAGCGGTGGTGTGCTGTGGTGTGGCGCGGCTTACCCCTCTTTTGTTCAGCGGTGACTGAGCTTTTAGGCACACACAACTACAGGCGCAAGCACAGTGCAACGCTACAGCCAAATACCCACAAAGGATTCTGCTTTAATTCTAAACGCACGCCATGCCAGAGCATGCATGTGTGTGAGTGCAAGCACGTAGGCATACCTACGCGACTCCTTGAGGCGCATGTTGAAATAATAAAATGACCACACGTTACCTTCAGCCCCCTGCAACAATAACAAAACGGCTGCGTTAGGGTCGCGAAGTTCGATTTTTTTCGCTGCTGATTTCGCGTAGATGGACACCCTCCTCAAGGAGACAACACACACACATTAGAGAGGGCACCCCTTTTGTGTTGCTTGGCTTTGTTTTTGTTGTTGCCAATATTGCCGCTGGTGGGAAAATTTTATCTAAATTGACGCTGGTGCATTGCTGATGCCACTTTTTGTTGTTGGACACCGCGATGCGTATAGGATTTTTTTCGCTGCTTTATTTGAAGACTTTGTGCTTTTTGTTTTTGATAGAATGCAAAGTTTTTGTCATATTGTGGAATGTTTTGTCGTCACTTTTTAAAATGAGGAAAATACTTAAAGTCCATAAATTAAAGATGTGAAATAGGTACACCCATACATATACACTTACGCACATACATATGTGCATATGAGGCATACAAATAATAGTGCAACAACAAAAAAGAGGTGGACAGGCGCAGCTATAGCAACAATCGCAGCTT
This sequence comes from Anastrepha fraterculus, assembly GCA_037575425.1. Classification (NCBI taxonomy): domain Eukaryota; kingdom Metazoa; phylum Arthropoda; class Insecta; order Diptera; family Tephritidae; genus Anastrepha; species Anastrepha fraterculus. Next base: position 55,277 of record JAYXIM010032635.1, read on the forward strand.
GTATAGTTGAAGAACAATAATGAAATTAGATGAAGGTGTTAAAAATATAAAAGAATTCCCAAAGTTTATGAGACTTGAGCAAACAGATGCCCAATACTCGTTTAAAATAACGGCTGTAATACGGATGGTCGCTTTTAAATGTAAGCAAGCCACGAACAAAACAACTGCCATGGAACTATGGAAATGCGCATGGAAGCGAAATACTTAGTAATTGAATTCGAAGTACGCAAAATAAGACGGCACGCAAATTAGCTGATATTTTAGAAATCATCAAATACTTACTATGTTTGATAGCGTAGTTTGTTTATTACCAAAGTTCAGATTTAAAAAAAAAATCAAAATCCTACTTTGTTTATTTAAGATGTCCGTCACATTTTTTACACCTTCCGACAAAAAGTGAACCACTACATCTACGCTTTGGAACCCACCTTCGACATGCGGACGTTGATCGCATGCAATCTCATACAATGTAATGTAAACGGCGGTAGTTAATGAATTCGTATAATCGCAGAGGCTGTAACATGAGGTTTATCGCAAGCAATAAACTCTCACTTTGGCGATTTGACAACTAATTTTTCATTTATACGAAATCTTCAGCTTTATAAAATCAATCAAAAATCAAATAAAATCAAAAGAGAAATTTTAAAAAGAGCCAGTTGGTATTTTCTTTAGCTCGAAAATGCAAGGAGTAACTTTTTCGGAGTTTTTTGTGCGAAAGAAATCGGTTATGATATTAAATACTCATCTGAAAATATGGTAATTGTTTCGCTTGCGATGTATCAGATCAGTCCATAAGTTCGTGCGAATTTTATCCATAATTTCACCTTTGTACGATTTTTGCATACAAAAAATTATTCGCAGAATGTAACGAAACTATTTATATTTTCTTTGATATATTGTGCATTCAACAAGTAATTTTAATCGCGGATAAAAGCACGTGTTGTTAAAAAATAAAATGGAGTCTTCGAACGCGTATAAGAGACATATTTTGTATTTTTTTTATAAAAGTAAAAATGCAACAACTGCTGCTGCAGAAATAAACACTGCTCACGGAGAGGATACAGTGAGTATATGGACTGCGCAAAAGTGGTTTTCAAAATTCTGAAGTGGTAACTGCGACATAGAGGATGCCCCGGGCACTGGTCGTCCTGGGGCCTTGCTCGAACTCGTGGAAGCTGAGCCAAATTTGTCAGTCGATATGATAGCTCAGAGGTTAAATTCATCGCATGAAAGAGTTCACAGGCACCTGGTTGAGTTGGGAAAGATTTCAAAGCTAGGAAAATGGGTTCCGCATAGACTTTCCGTCGTCAACCTTCAGCAGAGAGTGAATGTGTGCTCTGAGCTGCTGCAACGGCTTGGAAATGAAAGTTTTTTGAACCGTATCGTTACTGGTGATGAAAAATGGGTCCTTTACAATAATTATGTTCACAAACACCAATGGTTAGATTAAGATGAAACACCAGAACCGACCCCTAGAGATGGCCTTCACCCCAAGAAGATTCTCCTGTCTATTTGGTGGGATACGCCCGTCATTATTGTTTATTATGAACTTCTGCAACCAAACGAGACGATAACTGCTGATTATTATTTCCATCAGCTATCAAACCTGAATGAGGCACTTAAAAAAATCGACCGTCCTTAGTGAATAGACCCAAAGTTTTGTTTCAGCACGACAACGCAAGACTTCAAACCGCAAGGCAAACATTAGGCAAGCTGAACGAGCTCGGATGGGAGCTAATGATGCATCCACCATACTCTCCGTATATTGCACCATGTGATTATCATCTTTTCCTTGGACTGCAATCCCATATGAGTAACAAGAATTACTCCTCAAAAGAAGCTATAAAAAGGGATATCGAAGCGTATTTTGGCTACAAGGACAAACAATTTTTTGAGCAGGAAATTAAAAATTTGCCTAACCGTTGGGAAGACATTGCAAATAATGAAGGAAAATATATTATTGATTAATAAATACTTTAAACATCTTTTTTATAAATTTTAAAACCGTCTTTAAAAAACGCACGAACTTATGGACTGACCTGATATATAATGGACAGCTCAGATGCGATAGCTCTTGGCAAATGAACACAGACAAGGTAAGTCAGAGAGGCAATTAGCTCTACAAACATCAAACATAAGTACTGCAATACTTTCTCTATCAATTTTCATTTTTTTTGGAAAAAAGATCCAGGGTGTATTTAAATAAGGGTGCACTTATACATCTTAACGTAGCTGCATTCAAGTCCCTAACATCAGCCAATAGTAAAATAAGTGAGGTGATCTGGGGGCCAGTCGATGTCGCCTCTTTTTGACATTAGACGCCCCAGGAATTTTCGTTTGCAGAAATTCAATTGTTCAAATATATTCGCCTATTAATAAAAAGTTTGCTGTCTCCATTCCAGTGTGACTTTAGATCGAAGCATTGTTGTCTTCACGGATTTGGTATATTTTTGAGAAAAATTATCTACCATTGCTATGAATACTTAACTTTTTTGATTTATAACAAATATTTAGGTGTACCACGAATGGCTAAGCTCTAAGCTATTACTTTGGATTTGATGAATCCGCAGCAAAGCTAATGATAAGTCATCTAACAGCCACACTAACAGCGTCGAAAAATTGGTTCCGAGCCCTCTCAGCGGAATATAGTTTTTTCAAAGCTCAATTCTCGGCCTACAGTTATTTAGCTTTTCAACAGTGCCATTTCAAATTGATATTCAGAAACTCTCAGCTAAACAGAGGCTTCAGAGACTCTTAGGCTTCAAAAAATGGTCTATGTCCTAACAGAGACAGATGTTTGGTCGTACCTGTTTGTTAAAAAACAAAAAAACGTATCCAGCTCTTCACGTCGGTGAAAAGCCCCTTAAATTTGTTTGAAAGTTGCAATTCTTAGCTTTATTCTTAACTCTAGTCTTACTTGTACTTATGTCGGCCATGCGAATTCCGTCAAATCCAAAGAGTATAATATTTTACGAAATTTCAGAAAGTCTAAAGCTTTTACACCAATTGGCAGCAGACGAAAGTTGGTGACACAACTTGTACGAGTATTGCCAATAATCTTCTACTACAAGCGATTGGACTGTCACTCTGCGCACAAAATGTACCCAGTATAGAATTATGTTACCCGCTCATCAAAATATCTGAATACATCGAAGCGAGGGACTGTATTTTTCGATTTCGACCTATGTTGGATAAGACCCCTAACTATCTTTATGAGAAATTAGCTTTCCCAAAACCGGCACGCCGGGATGATCTGATTGTACCTAAATACAATTTTCTAATCCCTGCAAGACTGTTATTCGTCAATGCTGCTCATATCTGGAACTCAGTTCTCAGTAATTTAAGTAAAAGCAACTTCGAAAATGTTCTTGTTGATTCAAAAGTAATATTACAATAAGACTTATAGCCTAGTATAGTATAAAATTATGTTGTCTTGTTATTCTTTCTACTTTTTATTCTAGTGTTGTACTATAAAAGTGCAGTTCACGATTTTAGTGTTTTATAAAATTGTTAAATAAATAAATGGAATGATACATTGAATACTGCAATAATTTTCTTTCAACATACACTCACTTCTACATTATTTGTGGATGTATGTGCAATTTTATCAATTACGAGTATATTAACGGTTTTTGTGTGTTCTGTATCCCCTATTCAAATTTTCTGCCAAATATTTTTGTAGAAAAGTTTTGCCCTGAAATGTTTTATTTAGTACGACTTTTAGTACCTTTCTTAAAAGCGAGGTTAAATTGTCCCTGGAAAAGGAAAACTCAGAGGCCCACAAATATGATCTACCAGAAATTCTACTGGATAACATTTACATATTTTTTCAGAAATCGACTTATACTCGTACAATTTCTTGCACGTAATACGAAGATGCCTAAAATTTGTTTGGCATACTGTAAGAAAATTGAGACATACTGAACTATAAATTTGGTCTACTCATGACGTACTTTCAGGGTTATGTGGCCGCTTTTCTGATGAAAAAAAACTGTTGCAGCGTTGCATTAACTTTCCATACTACAGTCTGATTTCCACCCGAAAAACATACCTTTTTCAAAAGAGCGCCATTTGATTATTTTTCAAAAACATTTTCCCATTGTAGCACCTGCCAGCATGACAGCCCTACAGAATAATAATCAGTTTAACTTTTTTGTTTCAGTTTTCCTGAGGAGTCAAAATCCTGTTGATAAGCCACCTACCTTTTTTTTAAGACGCTTACTTTGTTTTTGTATTCTATGTGATGTCAATAATAACATACTATAAAATCAAAACGATCGCATTTTATTTTCTTAAAAAAAATTCCTAAAAAATATCTATAAAAAATGAGTATTTGACCAGACTACATAGTATCTTAAACAAAAAATTATTTCTACATATATTATATAAAGTAAGTGACATAACATAATTATCATTTCACCACATATTGAGAAGTTTTGACTATATTTCTTCTTACATTAAATTTCATCACTTTTTTTACAAAAATATATTTCACTCCCTAATGAAAACCATATAAATCAATGCTTCGGACTTTGTGCAAAATTTTAAAACATTTATTCAATTTCCTTCAGAATTCGCATTTTATCTTCAGGTGGTGCGCATTTTCTCCATATAGAGGAAAAAATTTTGTACACATGTGAATTCAATCATAATTCGTTAAGTGGAGGCTATTGATTGAACTTTACGCTACGTAAAGCATTTTCATAATGTAACTCTGATGACTTGCCTCAAATTTATTGAGTTTTTAGAACTAAAACTAACTATTGAGCATCTCAGACAGTGTACTCTGTCCAGCTTGTGAAGAGGAGGATGAGACGGTGGACCACTTTCTGTGCGTCTGCCCCGCCTTCGCTCGAATCAGGCTTGAGGTCTTTAGCACTGATGTGTTAAGAAGCGACTTCCTTGGCTTCTTGTCAGCACAAGACCTACTCAGATTTCATCGGAGGTCGGGAAGATTTAAAGAAAATGAAAAGGAAATCCGAGTGCAGCCAATGGACTTAATTGGGTATTCTGAGTGCTGTACTTGCTCGTTGTCCCGACAACAAAAAAACTATTGAATGTTTCCATGTGCAAAAATTGTTATTGTAAATAAGGACATTAATTGTGTGTAGATTTTTTTGTAAAAGCGGTCGTTCCTCGGCAGATAATGGCAAACTTCCGAGTGTACTTCCGTCATGAAAAAACTCTTTATAAAGAAACCATCTGCCGTGCAGAAGGGACATAAAACTGTAGGAACTGTAGAAATGTTTGTTTTTTTTTTAAGAAGAAAAAAAGTGAGTGAAACAAAATCTTCTGCAAATGTAGTCTTATATTAAAGATAACAAATAATGTAAAGTCGGATTTTTTTGTTTGACACTTATCAAAGTCCAAAAAAATTCACTTTGAAAAGTAAGGGGGATAAGGTGCTCTGTACATTCCAGAGTCTGTAGTATTTTTACAAGTTAATTTCGAGGATTTTTTTTTGTTTTTTTTTTCTGGATATTTGTCGTAAAGTCTTCGACATTTATACTATACATAGTCGGATAGAGTATGATATATTGACGTTTCTGTCTCATGAAGGCTATTTTTTTTTGTTCCAAAGCTCAAGTACCCCGTTCTAGTACTTACCTACGGGATCATGTCAACTTCGACAACATGAATTAAAAAATAAAATGAAAGTAAAATCAAGTAAAGATTATTTCTTAAAGAAAATTTTAAGCGAAGTACAAACCGTACACACGCCTAACCCGTTCGAGCCTTGTAATATGACGTTAGTGATAAGGTCTCCAGGTAAAAAGGGCACAACGATGTAAATAATAGCAATAAAAAAAAAAAAAATAATAATAATATTACTTAGCAATGGTGTAACTTAGATGAGTATTAAATGAATATTTCAAGTCAAAAATTACACCGAAGTCAGGTATATAGTTAAGAGCGGATAGTCGAATGCCGCCAATACAATAAGAAGTGGGGATAACGACACGCGATTTAGAGAATTATAAGTCATCAGAATATAAAAGAAATTTAGAGTTAGTAAAACAAGTCGATGACATAGCTCTGCTATCTACAAACCAGGGAAGCATTCAGAAGCAGGGTGAAAATCAGCCAAGGAGGAGGAATTTTATAGTGTTAGTGGGAGCATGTCCCGCATACTATCCGTGTGACGGCACCTTTGATGATGTTTCTGGCATTTTGATTTACACAACCTGACACAAAAAAAAAAAAAAAGAACAAGAAAAGCATTCAGACGCAGCTCGATGAACTGACGCGCTTTGCAAGGAGTACTGGATTAAAAATAAATGGTTCTAAAACAAATTCTATGAGCATGAACACTCAGCAGCTTCACCATACCTGAGCCACCAGTTGAATAAGTAAATGAGTTCTTATATCTATGAAACCAGATTACGCAAGACGGCGGAAATCAAGATGTCGAGAGTAGAAAAAGAAAAGCAAAGAGCCTCCCTTAAGAAAATATGGTACGCTAAGCGTATTTCCAAGCAGATCAATTTTCGTATTTTCAATTCAAATGTGAAATTGGTTTTGCTTTATGGGCGCAAAACATGGCACATGTCATCGGAGAGCACCAAAAACCTTCAAACATTCGTCAATCGATATCTCAAAGCCATTCTTCGTATATGATGGCCAGATACTTGGGTGTCAAATCAAGAATTGGTCAGGCGCAGTAAACAACAACCAATTAAGCTGGAAATCTGGGAGCGCAAATGGAGGTGGATAGGCCATACACTTCCGAAATCAGTAGAACGGCCCCGTCCGCGTGAAGGAAGGCCAAAATGTGACGCTGAATTGGAGGCGTTGCTCAATGAGGGTCCGTGTCAAACGCAAGAAGAGCTTGCTTCAGTATTAAGAGTTACCCGCCAATCCATTTTCAAGCGATTGCTTGCTTTAGGAATGATTCAGAAACAGGGGACTTGGGTTCCTTATCAGTTAAAACCAAGGGATGTTGAACGTCGTTTTTTCGCCTGTGAACAACTCCTCCAGCGGCAAAAAAGGAAGGTTTTTCTCCATCGCATCGTGAGGGGTGATAAAAAATGGATTCATTACAGTAATCCAAAGAAAATAAAGTCATGGGGACTGCCCGGGTATGCTTCTACGTCGTCGCCGCGGCCGAATATTCACGCTGCGAAGGTTATGCTATGTTGGTGTTATTTATTATGAACTGTTGAAACCAAGCAAAACCATAACTGGGGATCGACTTCAATTGATGCGATTGAGCTGAGCACTGCCCGAGAAGCGGCTGCAATACGCGGTGAGGCTTGAAAAAGGGATTATACAGCATGACAACGCTCGGCTTCACTTTGCCAAACCCGTTAAAACCTACTTGGAAATACTGAAATGAGAAATCCTACCCCACCCGCCATATTCTCCAGATATTGCGCCGTCCGGTTATCACCTGTTCCGATCGATGGCACATGGTCTAGCTGACCAGCAGTTCCATTCATATGAAGACATCAAAAAATGGCTTGGTCCGAGGATAGCCTCAAAAGATGAACAGTTATACGCCGACGATATACGAGGTCTACGAGAAAGATGGGAAAACGTAGTAGCCAGACCGTGGAGCAATTTTTGTTCATTGTACTTTGAGTCACGTGTTTTTTCATAAACTAATTTTTGGAAAGAAAAATTAAAATATTTTTTTTCTATAAAGTAGAAGTACTAATAAACAATCTTTACATTTTTTTATATTTATTTCTATTGTTATCGTTTTCTTTTTTCTTTTAGCGCATTTTGGCGCTGCGCCCTTATGAAAATTAAAACAAAAAAACAGAAGAAAAGTAGTCAAAATTGGTCATAACATCGTGTACTTCGTCCTGAAATATTTTTGTTTAGAATAATTGTCCTCTACACCTATTAGTTATAATATTAGCACTAGAACGTATAAGTTTCAAATAAGATTATTGCATAATTACAAACTTTTTAAATACGAAAATAGTGCATTCTGCCATAGGTACATACATATGAGGGCGAGTTAATAAGTCCCTAAAGCTTAGAATATGGAATACAAAATAATATTACAATACACTTCATTCAACATTGGCCCAATTTTGTTATTCTCCCGAAATAATAATAATAATTGGCGCTCACACCTTTTGCTGGGTGTTTGGGCCCGAAATGAGCTCATAAAATAGACGTTGGTCCTCGATGATCTATTCATTGGACGCAAATCCACGAGTGTTAACGTCAAGTCATTTATTAATTTTCCAAAGCAGGAATTTGTCACAGGAGAATTAAATCTGGGGAGTGTGCTGAATGAGCGAGCAAATAGTAATCTGATATATTTAATATTGATATTGTCACTGCAGACTTATGTGGCACATGGGACAGTTTTTGCTTCAAATCTTTGTCGAACAATCCCTCACAAAAGGTGACCAATGTGTTGAGGTGTAAGGGGCTTTAGAAAAGCTGAGGTAACTGTTATCAGCAATCTAATTCCTAATTTCCTACTTTCACCTTTCCGTGGTACACCCTGGTAACCTGAGCAGCTGTACTGAAGATGAGGTAACCAGGGCTAACGAGAGAGGGAGCTTCGGGGATGCTACTTCGTTTTATATGATGGAAAGGCCCCCCGAAGTTTTGTAGCGTCTGTCTCGGGCGTATTTTCCTTAGTTTCTAGTCGGTCTCTTGGTATAGATTATCTAGTTATTTTGTGGTGGAGCTTACCAGATCTTCTTTAGGCTTGTAACACATCGAAGTACGACGTGGAAAATTCTCGCTTCTATTTTCGCTGCACGCTGTCTTCGGCAGCATGCACACCTTATTTGGAGATGCAAACGGAAATGGAATCGGTTCTACAATTGAAACCTCTTTGAGGCTCTATGTTCCACCAGGAATGACAGGAATTGAGAAGAACGGGAATGTGAATCACACTGGCGCTTTCCATTGACACATCCGCCATAATTTTTTTAACGCACAGATCCAGCTTGGTCTTCTTTGGTTTCGATAGTCTCGACTATTTCTAGTATTGCAATAAAACCAAGTCTCGTCCACTGTTGTAAAACGATCAAAAAGTCATGTGCCTTGTAACTATTGAATATCTCTTGAATATAATATTGAAGCCTACGCTAAAAATCGTTTTTTCAAAAACGAAACTTAAGAAATTTTCTAGAAAAAAGGCTCTAAGAAGCATTGGCATATATTTTTGTGGCGAAGGTAATACTAATCGCGATTATTATTGCGGCGGAGATTATTGGTGGGACGCTATTGGATAATAGTTTTTTTCATGGTAATTTTTCATACAAATTGGCTTCGAATTGATTGTGGATTTTATTAAAAAATTCTGGTGAGGCAACCGAAATGAATACGGGCAGAACAATTGGCGTCTCCTGTGCAGGTACGATCACACCAAAAAGCACTAACCAATGATGGGCGATTCTATACGATTAAGACTAGTTCATATAAAACTTTTAATACTTTTGCTTGGGTTGCGTGATTGTTTTTTTGCGTACAAAATTGTGAGACTCACTTATTTCCATTTTTACGAAGATGCGCATATGCGTCTATTTCAAATGTTTATCACGATAAAACTCTCAAACCAACCATAAAATGTTGGAATTAAGGCAGAACTTATTGGCCCCCCTCGTACATACCTTTACCCAAAAGCACAAAATACACTGCTAAACATGCATTCTTTTGCTTCCCATTTCTTGCCGGGACAAGAAGTAATTTTCATGCATGCAATGCCGCGCCATGTTTGTACAAGCAAACGAAAGTAAAGCAAACACGAAATCAACACCACAACATGGTGTCATGGCAGCCATTGCACGGGCATTGCAACGTTTGCGGCTCTCGCCAAATGTGCGCGCCCGCTTTTCTTGCTTGCGCTAAGCCTTTTTCTTCTCCTCCTCCGGACGAATGCGATTTGATTGTTCGTTGGTTTGGGTGCTTGTTGTGCAGCTTAAGACATCATCAGGCTTCCGTGTGTAGCGGCACCAACGGCTGTAATTATGTTGCACAGTGAAACAGTGAACAGCCAAACATAAGAACAACAGCAACGGCATCAGTATTGCATATCACAGTAATGTTTGCAAGGGTGCTGCTTCTGTTGTTGCTGCCGCTGCTAAGTGTTGACGACGACGATGATGGTGGTGTTGCTGCTTGTGGCTGTCGGCTGTCGGCTGTTAGGTCAATGCCCCAAAAAACCTTTGCTTTTTACTTTGCACGACATTAGCACTGAACGAGCAGTAGCACAAAGTGAATGCAAAGCACAAATGTGACAGACAGACAGGCAAACAAACAAGCAAACGCAATCGTCGAAGTACCATTGCATACTCGCAAAAGCTGCCTGCTTAACAAAAGCCACGTGTGTGCGTGCATGCGTGCATGTATGCCTTTATGCATGTGGGTAACTCCTGTTCAGTATTGGCGACGAGCGAATGCGGCAAAGCGGCATACAGACAGCAGCGCATTTGGGTTAATTGGAAGCTATGCGTTAGATTTTATGGCAAAAGGAAAGTTTCTTTGTCAGTTTGGCGTTGCTGCTATGAGAAGAATCTAATTTTTTTAATTTCTCCTTTTTTGCTAAAATTTTACTTTTTGCAGTTAAAGCGCCTAAAAGAATGCACTGCTTGCATTTTGCCCGTTTCAACGATGCCAACATTTAATTGAGTGACATTTTGATTTAGATTTGATGTGGCCTACATAGTCAAACACGTGTTTGTGTGTGTGTTCGTATATGTGCATATGTATATACGCATGGTATAAGAGTGATTACGTTTGTGCTGGTGTTCAGTGCGCGTGCATGTATGTTTGCTGCCTGTAAGCGTTGGAGAGGAAACTCATAAATCGTTCATTAAAGTCGGCTTCACTATGGATACTTTCCCTTCTTATGCCTTCAGTAAATGTGCAAATATTGTCTATAGGCATTAAAGTGCATACAAATATTCACCGAATACACAGAGAATAATGGGAGTGGGGAATTGATTCGGGCTCCACACTACTATGCTTATAAAGAAGCAGGGGACCTTCGGGAGCAATAGTTATTCAAAGCAGTCTGTGGTTGGATTGCCTGTGACATAATCATTAATGTTAAGAAGAATTGCTTTGAAAGCACTTTTTTTAATGAGACAGTAACGGCAATACAAGTATTCCCTGCAGCCAAATCTATGTATGTATCAGGAACCGTAACTGTTATGCTTTTTTCGAACGAGTCAATAAATAATTGTTATTTTTCCACCGATATATGTATTTGCAGTTGAAAAGTTCAAGTTAGAATTTGGCTTTTATTTTTTCAGTCAAATATAAAAGTCAAAATCTGGCTATTATTTTTTTGGATCAAAAATAAAAGCTAAAATTTCATTTGTATTTTTGCAGTAGAAAATAAAAGTTAATATTTGTCTTTTTTTGGTCACAAATAAAAATTATAACTTGAATTTTATCTTATTAATCAAATATTAAAATTAAAATCTGACTTTTATGTTTTCCATCAAAAATAAAAGCTAAAATTCATTTATATTTTTTCAGTCGAAAATAAAGCTCTAAGTCTGACTTTATTTTTTGGTCAAAAATAAAAGCTAAAACTTGTAGTTTTTCAGTTAAATATATACCATAATTTAAAATTTGACTTTATTATTCCGGTGACTTTGGTAAACTAAAATTTCATTTATATTTTTTCAGTTGCAAAATACTTGAAATTTGTATTTTTTATCTTATGTTATTGTTTTAGTCAAAAATAAAAATAAAAATAAAAATTTGGCTTTTATCTTTTCACTCAAATATTAAAGTAAAAATCTTAAAATCTCATCTGTATTTTGCCAGTCGAAAATAAAAGTTAAAATCCGACTTTTATGTTTTCCACCATCAAAAATAAAAGCAAAAATTTCATCTGTTTTTTCCAGTCGAAATTAAATTTTAAAATGTAACTTTTTTTCAAAATCGCACCAAAAGAGGTTTGAAACGCCAGAGTAGTTTTTAATAGTTTTTTTTTAAGTAAAACATAATGCATTTTTAAGAAAATCGAAACTACCATTTTTGACCAAGGGAGTGGTATGCAGTGCTATGCATCTCTTTAAACTGAAGCCCAGCGGCTTTGGGTCTCGACCAGTTTTAACCTATATCCAAATTTTGGGCGCAATCTTATGAACAGGATCGCTGATAGAAACGATCTTTAGGCCCCATTCTTGGTAATCCACCAATCATTACACACCATATTCCTTGAACAGCCAAAAAAAAAAAAAAACAATACTGTATGGAATTTATAAGTAAAGGAAGGCTTAGACATTTTTAAAATTTAGGTATAACTCGGGAATTTCAAGTGGAGTTTGCTAAGTAGAGGAAGCGACTCAATTTTACTACCAGGAGCTTTGACGAAAGTTAGACTCGCAACAACTAAATAAAAACTGAGAATATCTCAACTACTGAGCAGCTATCTAAAAATAAATATTAAAATGCGTGCCTGTCCTTGTTGTTATGCTATCGGGAATATTGAGATATGGGCAGATTCGCTAAGAATGCAATGCCGGTGAACAACTCTGCATCTGTGCAACGCACCTGCGCTCTTAGAGTGGCTTCTTCATACAGAAGCAGCGGTTTTAGTTATCAGCGGAACCATCCCTATAGATATTTTAGCACAAGAGCGCAAAGAAGATGGGAGGTAAAAATCTCAAGAATCTCAGTACCACGTTTCTCCGATATTAGAGTTCAAACGCTCATACTTTGGCAGGCCAGATGGAACGGTATGGTAGATGGACAGCGAAACTAATACCCAACCTCAAAAATTGGGTAGAAAGAAAACTCGGTGAGGTTAACTATTATCTCACACAGTTTTTGTCCGGACATGGGTCCTTTCGCAAGTATTTGTGGCGAACGGGAAAAGTTAGCCTACCAAAGTGAGCCTCCAATACCGAGTATGATGATGCGGAGCACACCTTTTAAATTCGCGAGAGGTGCAACATAGAGAGAACAGCTCTGCAACGAGCAATTTACACCTGAAGAAATAATAGAGAAAATGATGATAGACGAAGAAAAACGGAATGCCGTCACAAATTTCGTGGAGGATATTATGCGAAAAAAGAAGCGTGAAATGGAAACTTTTAGTGAAGAGCATTAAGCATGGTTTTCTCAAAACAGGCGACCCTGGATGCAGGGTGAGTAGGGAAAAATCCAAGAGACGTAACGACGGTTACTATATGGTGCGAAGGCATTTTTAACCCATCCTCACAGCAAAAAAAAAAAAAAAAAAAAAGGAGGGCGTACGAAAGAGAGGACGTCCAAGGAGCTCATGGCGACGTAGCAACAAAAGCTGAACACCCAAATCCATAGAAAGTAATATGATCTATCACTATGTGCCCAGTGACCGGTGCGATAGCAATTAATCCTCACCACTACCGAATGGTAGTCACACAACAATCCATTCGGTTATGGCGGCGTTTTGGTACTAGCAGAGCATAATTTTTCTAAATACAAAATTGTTAAATCCCTTTTAGGTTGCCACATACGGCTCCAAAATTACTGTGAACGTGGACATAGTAGTGAGATCAAAGCGAGTTCATACAAAAAATATAGAGAATACAACAGGCAAATGAAAAGTGAACGCATGAGATAGCTGAGGTAAAATTTATTTATTGCGGTGAGCACTTTACCTCGGAGATCCTAAGGTGAAAGACTTATAAACGAGCGCTTCACTTAAACAAAGCTCTTAAAGTAAGGTTAAGAAGAGAGTGCAAGAATTAGGGCACAATTTTGTACTGTGCTTAGTTCTGTTGACCAACACTGACAAAAACATAAAATCAGCGTATCAGACTATTAAATCAATTTTAACTTGGCCTACTTCTCAACTAAAAAAAATTGCACTGCAAGCAGCCTGCACACAGCCATCCTCACAAAAGCACTAAAGCAAACAACAAAAAATGCACAGCAAAAGCGCAAAAACATTAAACACAGCACAAAGCTCCTACTTTGTCCGTCCCATATATGTACATACATACATACATACATGCAAACTATTGTACCAGGTACAGAAAGAGCTTCACTGTAGTTAAAATGCAGCTTGCAATGAACGAGACCCTGCCACTGAGAATACAAATATGAACACGTGTAGATAGTATGAGGTTACATATTGACACATGCATTTACATACATACAAACAAGTACTTACTCGTCCACTCACACATATGTAGATGCATTTATGCACGTTTTAAGTAGGCTAAATGTACAGTGCGTGCAAAACGGCACAACGCAATGCAACGCAACGCATCCTGTCCCATATCTGAAGGCTACGATATCGGCCAGAGCTGCCACGCAGTTAAGCTGGCAATTGTGGGCAAAAAAGGGCATATGTCGTTGCAACATTTGCCACAGCTGTGCGCACCACAATGTGTGGAATTGAGGAAGACGCAGAGTGCATTGCGGTGGAGAGACGCGTGGATTTCAATAGCCTATGGAAAAAATGGAATAAAATAATATAATAATAAAACAAAAAATGTGCTTTACTTAATCCATTATTGGGCAGCAGTTATTCAGTAGATGTTGTTGCCATTGCCGACGCCACCGTCAGTGCTGCTGCGCTTGCGCCTGCTCTTGCTGCTGCGGCCGCTACATGCATTCATTAAGCAGCAACGAAAAACAAAAGATAAATGTGTGTATGTATATGAGTGTGTATGTGTAAGTGCGAATGTGTGCGTGGTTTGTAACCTGGCCAAACTGGACCTACATCAACACGCGGCGTTGAAATGCATTTAATGTTCGAATTTAAAATAAGCAAAAAACAAATAAAAAATAAAATAAAGTGGCCTGTAGTGGAAAACGGAAAACAGAAAAATTAAAATAAAAATAAAAACAATACACACGTGTGAGAGTGTGTGTATTGCGCGCACAAAAAATCCAAGCGCCTGCCATGCTGTCAATGCCACTTGCTGACATACCCCCTCCTAGTCAGCCAGCCAGTCAACCGTCGCCCGCATACAGCGCACCACCCTCCGCTTCGCAGTCACCACAACCAGCCGGTTACAGCGGGCATTATCGCCGCTGCTAGACTGGAAGAAGGCTGTTGCTAGGCGAGACTGCGCCGTTTAATTTTTGCACACCAGCGCAACCGCAAAACTTTTTATTTTTAATTTTTTATTTTTTTTTGTTCTTTTTTGCTCATATTCTTCTTTGTTGCTTAGCTAAGCGCGAATAGTTAGCACGGCAAGCTGTTGGCAGCCAACTGCAGCAGGCGTGTTGCTCGAACTGTCTTCTGGTGGTTTAGCGCTGTCTGTGACCCCGGCTTGCAACAGAACATATGTTTTTTTCTTGTTATGTTTTCCTTCAGCTTGCTGCTGACATGTTGCTGCCGCCACCAGTAGCAGTAGCGGTTGTCGAAGCCACTATGTAGTGGCATCTATGTAACCCTATACTCGATCAGCAACAGACGCCGACTTGTCACACAATATGCATGCATTTAGGCTTGTTTGTGTATATATTTGTGTGTGTGTATTCTGGTTAGGCAGCCACTACTGAACTACTAAACACAGGCGTTTACCCATCACGCCGCGCACCTCTCTTGTGTTGCTTTTTGCTGCCCGATCCATGCCACAGTGGTTTTGCAACGCTTCAACGCCATAGCAATTTAGTGCTCCCTCCCCCCTTGCGCTGCCTTACAACTAAGAAGGGCCACCATCTAGCAATAAATGCATTGTATAGTTTTATATCTTTACACGAATATGCCAGTTTGTATGTGCAAGTGCTGCCGTCAACGACCGACAACGTTCGGGCGGCCCAAAAGTCCTTGAAATGCAGTAAATGCAGCATGACGAATTTTAACTATCTGATGTTGTTGGCAAGCTCAAGTAAAATAAAAAATAAAATTAAAAAAGAAATTCACAAAAAACTGGAAATACTTGTGTACGTGCATTGCATACATGCGAGCGATTTTCAACTCGTTTTCGTTTGTCGTTTCTTGATCGGCATTGAAGTGAGTATTATTGTGTCCAACTAAACTTCTCAACTTATGTCATAGCAATGCGTCGCCGCTCTCAGCTGTAATGAAGAAGCCAAGAAAACCAGAATATGCAATGTGTGCACCCAGCAGTAAAACGCTTGCGCATGGGGCTGTTACGAGCGTTGTGCTTTTCGTGATTCATTCCAAGAAATGACTCTATTGGAAATACATACTATGGACTGCCCATTGACAATCTCAGAAAAAGTTTTTCAAAGTTTTTTTGTTGCCAATAGAGATTTCAGTTATCGCTCATTACTCTACACAGATAAAATGAGTGCTTGGTGGTTTACTTTTTGTAGAAAGTTTTCTCTAATAGCGATCGCCCTTCGGCAGGCAATAGCAAGCCTCCGAGTGTATTTCTGTTATGGGGTTAAGGATAGTCAGAGGCCCGAAAAATTATGATTTTAAAAATTTTTTTTGCTACTAAATTGCTTTATTTTACAAAACTAAACCATGTTTCGACTTGACTTTAGTAGAATTTCAAAAAAAAAAAAAATAATTCTAAAAGTTATCGCTGTTTGTGTGGAGCCCGTGCCTCCAGAAGTCCCTTACCGTGATTATCACAAGTCCTTGGAGATTCATCTAAAATCAATCGGACAAGAGAAATTAGTTTTATTAATGGATAATTATGTGCCTGATCGAACATTTTTTTCAAAATTAACAATATGGCGGCCTCAGGAAATATTTTCCAGATTTTCGAAAAAAAACCCGACAGTTAACTGTTTAAAAAAAATCGAATTTTTGAGAAAAATTGTTCCATCAGGCACGAGTTTTTTATGTTTTTCAAAAGCTGCATAAATTTTATTGCGGTTTTTAAGTTACAGTGATCACCAGTTCAAAAAACATAGTTTTAAAAAAAACGCATTTTAAGTTGCTTGTAGCTGCTACTATAGGGTTTCCCAAATAGAGTTTTATTTTGATATTCAAAAAAAAATGCTATTTTTTAATATCAATGATCTGATGTTTATTTCATTATGAAGGGGAAGGTATGCCGTTAATAGTGAAAAATAATATCAGGCAAATGATTCCCGCATCCACGCTTACAGGACAATATCCTTTTCATGAAATTTTCCATAACCGAATTGCAAAGTGGCTGCTCTATGTTCTCGATAGACTATCGAATTCCATCTTTGAGGCCTTGAATCGTCCTTGGGCTATTGGCGTAGATCTTCTCTTTCACGTGGCCGCAAAGAAAAAAGTCACAAGGTGTTAGATCACAAGATCGCGGTGGCCAAATGTGATCACCTCTTCGAGAGATAACACGGTGCGGAAACTTTTCCCGTAAAAGATTAATGGTTTCGTTGCTTGTGTGGCACGTAGCGCCGTCTTGTTAAAAAATAAACGTTGTCCAGATCAATACCATCCAATCCGGCCATAAAAAACGGTTAATCATCTCTCGCTAGCCTTTCATATATGTATTTAAATAACACCTGTTATTGGAACACCCTTTAGTAGTAGTAGTAATGTGATCACATGGGAAGCCTTGGTGATTTCCCACTAAGGATTTCTGATGCAGCGGCAAGAAAAAGGAGGAAATGGGTAGTAGTATTGAATGCTTTCTCCGTCACTGTCCCGATCTTACCAGAATGCGACATCGCTGTCGAAACTTTTGTTTCCGTAAGCACTTTGACGTTTGTTTATTGGCCTATGAAAATTTATTACGAGAAACCATAGTAAGATGCCATTACCTTAGTCTCTTGGTATGCAAAAACGACAGTCACAAATTGATGGAATTAGAAAAATACACTTTCTCTGACCCCCTTATACCCAATTCAATGTAAAGTGGTCACACCTGCAATGTACAGTGTAATGCGTGTGGCCAAAAATAGTTAAAATTATAATTAAAAGGAGGCTGCAATGTTTTCCAGAATTTCCCCTTGTTAATATAAAAATTCGCTTCTGAAAGAAAGAGTTAAAAAAACAGATTTTATTTTTCAAAAATTACTTGCCTTGAGAGCTATTCTTAAAAGGCTGTAACTTTTTGTTTATGAAGCAAGTTTCTTTATTTTCTCCGTAATCAACTTTGCATATACTTAGCCTTTCATCATTTTCTTTTCCATTCACATATAATTTTCCTACATATTTCCAAATATATTGTAGAAAAAAAGCAAATTAAACTTTGATAAAAAACACAAAGCCAAAGAAGTTGGGTGGGCTTAGAAAGCCCAATTTAAACAAAATTGAAAGCGTTGAAGATTGTGAAAAGTTCGCAAACTCCATTCGAAGTGCATTTCAAAGCTACGAGATCGTCGACATAACAGGGAATATTTTGAGAAAAAGCTGCAAGTCACATTTTATGTGATGGGTGGACCGTGCCAATCTTCACTGTATTTCAGATTTTTGCTTTTATAGGAAAATCAAATACCATACGCAAACCACATCACTTTTAGCACTTCCGACCGCCGTGGCAGTAGACTAATCTGGATCATAATTCCTGTTTTGTTTTCCTAGCTGAAAGTAGACCATACAAAATTTCATTAAAATCTTAAACTTACTATTAATGGCCACCGTTTATATGAGAACGTTACACTGTGAGATAACCGCCGTAGCCGAATCGGTTGGTGCGTCACTACCATTCGGAAGTGCACAGGTTCAACTCTCCGTGCATGAAACACCAAAACAAAATTTTTTCTAATAGCGGTCGCCCCTCTACAGGCAATGGGGAGTATTTCTGCCATGGAAAAGATCCTCATAAAAAATATCTTCCGTTCATAGTCGGCTTAAAGCTGCAGGTCTTTCCATTTGTGGAACAACATCAAGACGCACACCACAAATCGCTTGGCCAAGCACCAAATAAAGGATGTAAGCGACAAAGAGGGTCGCAGCTTTGCATGAAAGCAAGTCACTAGCCTTCAATCAGAATTTGCTAATAATATTCTTTGGCATCCCAGAGATTTTCACTATGATTCTTTGTCCAGCGTAATAACAACGGTACTGATGGATCTCGTAAACCAAATGCTGAAATGTGAGATGGTGTAAACGGATGTTTCGGAAATTGGTCAGAAGGGGTACCTCGTAAAGATGAATCTCTTTTCTATAGATCACAGCAGCAAGCCCCCTGCTGAGAAACGTGGAAACAGCTGAAAGGAAGAAGCTGGAAAATTATCGCATGTGCGGCAGGTCTTTCCCTGGTCGTAAGCAGTATTTTGAGAGCCAATTACTCGGCTTCAGCTACTAAGTGATTACAGCGCCTTGTTGTTCATTACGAAAATTAGGCATAATCAGAATTAATATTTTTTGTGATTCATTATCTTTAAGACCGGATATCAAGTTACAGGCTAATGAATAACGGCAAAACGTCTAATCAACAAACACTAAAAAGGTGCGACCATCAACATTTGCTTGGGTTCACCTCATAGGTTTTAGTTATTTAAGTTGTCTGCCTTTAAGGTAATTAAAATGTGAATAATATGCGAGTATACATACAAAAATTCACATATTCAACTTTCATCGAATTTTTATTGCGCCCTAGAAAAATATCTCCAATCAGAAGCTAAGCTTAGGATTCTGTTATATTTTAGATTGATATCTAGTCACCAACGCCAGCAGCTAAACATTCATCGCATCACATTTCACATGTATTTTATTGCTACTCGACTACATACTCGTACTAGAGTACACCACCAGCCCTCACCTCCTCTCGCCAGCTACTTTCACGATCTGTCTGCACTTGTCAGTGCGAATTTATTTCTATATTTACGCTTCGCTAAATCTGTTAGTTGCTGAGTGGCTGCTCCCTTGCTTGCTGCTCCTCCATCAAAGGCTATGTGTTCGCTGCACTTGAACAGACAACAGTGGCTTATTGTAACACTTTATGCGTCACACATTCTCATGGTTATGCAGACATTAGTATGCTAGTGTGTGTGTTTGACGGTGCGTCTGTTTGTAAGGTGCCCCCAACATTTTCGAGTGTTGCTGCTACAGTAGGGCGCTTTTCATATTTTAATCAGCGTAAATCTGCAGCTGCAAGAAGTCAAACACTTTCAGATCCATGCATGCATGCATACATATTGAAATACTCATACGAGTATATATGTACGTATGTATATTAGGGTGCATCGCTCTCCACCACTCGGTACTATTATAATGAAAGCCATCAAACTTTCACTAACATATTTCAGGAAAAAATTAAAATTTACGTGACCTGGGCCTATAAAATACCTTCAAAAATCGAGATTTTAATATATCAAATAATAATTTTTTTTTATTTATTTATATATTCAGAAATCAGTAAGCAATTGTTTTTATTCACTACAGTACTACAAAAATATTCTTATCATAAAGCTAATTGCAATACACAAAAAATTTTGCAGAAAAATATAGTTTAGATTATATAAAATTCAATAGCGAACTCATTCAGTTCATGAAGCGGGCGAACAAAAGGAGCATTGCAGGC
Organism: Anastrepha fraterculus; assembly: GCA_037575425.1. Classification (NCBI taxonomy): domain Eukaryota; kingdom Metazoa; phylum Arthropoda; class Insecta; order Diptera; family Tephritidae; genus Anastrepha; species Anastrepha fraterculus. The sequence goes on from JAYXIM010032635.1 coordinate 75,586, forward strand.
ATAATTTGTTTTGAACTTATTTAAATGGAAAGAAAAATTGTTTCGTTATTACGTAAAGACCTGGTAAGGATCAAAAACTTAATCATTTCTAAAAAATAAGAGCAGTAAATTTCTCCTTTTACACAAAAAAGCAACAAGATTAGTTGTTTAAGATTAACTAGAATTAAGAGGGAAAAGCAGAGAAGAAAGCATAATTTGTTCCCTTTTTCTCATTCGCTCTACTTACAAACTGTCGTTAAAAAGTAAATAGTAATAATATATTGCATAATTTGCAATTTGTCCTTGAAATCATTCTGAAAATAAGTATTTACATTATTAAACTAGACTTAAAATCTAAACGGCAAGTCCAAGGGATGTAATCTTTGTAGTCGTCGTGTTTCTTCGCTGGTGTCTAACAAGTTAATGGCATGAGCGTTAGGATCCCAGTGTTATCTATTTATGTATCTTGTGCTGTATTTTTTAATATCATCTATCCTTCTTTTTATTTGGCGCGATAACCGCTTACGCGTTTTTGACCGAGCCAGTCGTTTCTTTCTCATGTTAACCTCCAACGCAGAGCAGTCCTTCCTCTTCCTCTGCTACCACCAGCTGGTACCGCATCGAATAATTTCAGAGCCGGAGCGTTTGTATCCATTCGGACGACATGACCCAGCCAACGTAGCCGCTGGATCTTTATTCGCTGTGCTATGTCTATGTCGTCCTAAAGCTCATACAGCTCATCGTTCCATAGCCTGCGATATTTGCCGTTGCCAACGTGCAAAGGTCCAAAAATTTTTCGCAGAATCTTTCTCTCAAACACTCCAAGCGACGCTTTATCGGATGCTATTATCGTCCAAGCTTCTGCGCCGTACGTTAGGACGGGAATGATGAGAGCCTTGTAAAGTGTTAGTTTTGTTCGTCGAGAGAGGACTTTACAACTCATTTGCCTACTTAGTCCAAAGTAGCACTTGTTGGTAAAAGATATTCTACGCTGGATTTCAAGGCTGACATTGTTATCGGTGTTAATGATGGTTCCTAAATATACGAAGTCTTTTAAAACCTCGAAATCTTAACTGTCAACAGTGACGTGGGTGCCGATACGCAAGTGCGCTGACTGTTTGTTTGATGACAGGAGCGATTAAGTTCTGCGGCTTGTACGATCCTTTCCAACATCAGGTTAAAGAAATCACACGACACCGAGTCATCCTGTCTGAATCCTCGTTTGGTATCAAACGGCTTCATCTATTACCACTGCTATATTTAAGTCTTTGTGTATGTGCGTATTTTTGACATACCAGCGAGCATTTGCTATTAGTCGGAGTGCTTTTGACTGATATCTTTGGATCACATCTACGTTCCATTTGGTGTGCAGTACCCCAGACTTGAATACCATACGACCAAATATGTAGATTTTAAAGTAAAGAAGATTTTTTCTAAGATTTTTTTTCTAAGATTTAGATTTCGAATCAAGCAGTACATTTTACGAGTTTTTTTTTCAGTTGAGATCTTTTAGCTGTGATGTGTTGTCGCCATGTTAGTCGTCTGTCTAATTGCAGTGGGAGATTCCTAGCGCTACTGAACTTTGGAAAAATAGTTTGGTTAAGACTGTTACTAGAGCAATCTTCTTTTCTCTGAGTGAATGTGACAGGTGTATATATATCGAGGTGTTCAGCAAGATGTTCCGTTTTCAAAACCGCGCTTCCAATTCGTTTAACTGTGTTTGAAAAATTTCAGAAGTCGGCTTCATTAGCTGAGTGGTAAGATTGGTAGTATCATCCGCGAAGGTGACAACCGTTGATCAGATGGGAGGTACTTTTTCTAATAGAGTTTTTTGACAGATCACCCGTGACTACTCTCAAACTAAATACATAATTTTTTTGAGTATTCATTGACATTTCATCATAGAAAAAATTACGCCTCAACGGCGTTTACAATTTATGCAATTTTATTACGAAAATCGACACTCTATGAAAAGTGTTAATCGCGCGCTCAGACCCATTTTTGGCTTAATGGCTACGTTTGATGCGGTCTATAGGTTGGACGAATCATCCGCCCATATTTGATCAAAGACGAGGCTGGCACCAATGTAACTATGAATGGCGAACGCTATCGTGCTATGATAAACGACTTTTTTATGCTGTAAATTGAAGCCCGTGATCTACACAACATTTGGTTCCAACAAGATGGCGCTACTGGCCATAAAGCCAGTGAAACAATGTCGTCGTTTCGGTGAGCAAATTATCTCTCATCTCGGACCTCTACTTTTTTTTACGAGGCACCCTAATGTTGTATGTATATATGTACATACCTACATATTTAAAATATGGAGAAATAAGAAGAAAGGTAGCGCTGTTTTCGGCTCTATCTCAGTTTCTAATAAAAAACTATGAAACTGTGTTTTTCAAGATATAACAAAAAGTACTCAATTATGATCAGGTTTGAAAAAAAAATATTTGTATGGGAAGTAAAACGCTGTAATGGGTTTTTAAAAAACATATTAAGCCCTCACATTTTTTTTTAATCTGGCTTATTCAGAACGCACATTTGAAGCTTACATTTTTATCATGATAAAGTTCCTGGGTGAGCAACACATCAAAATTTGCAAAAAATACTACCGAAAGCGAGTCTGTCGTCGCAAATTTAAGTTCAGCTAAGCAGCTCACAATAATCGCCCCATCAAATAGAGCGTGTGTCAATATATTGGTCAAAGTGCCGATAATATCGCATCCGTAGGCGTTTGAATTCGAAATGTTTCAATTCACAAGAATTAGTGATCTCCCATTCTACATTGTGCCAAATTAAATTTAATGACCTTGAAATGCAGCCTTAAAAAACAAAAATAAATAATTGGCGCGTACATTTCTATTAAGTATTTGGCCTCGATGTGGTCTCGATGTTGTTCTGCAAATGGAGGGACCTACATTTCTAAGCCGACTCCGAACGGCAGATATTTTTTTATGAGGAGCTTTTTCATGGCAGAAATATACTCGGAGGTTTTTCATTGCCCGCCGTGGGGCGACCGCTTTTAGAAAAAAACTTTTTCTATCATTTTACAGCCTTACGAAGTCGAACTAATTCAATGCGTGATGCTTCCTAATCACTTGAAGCTCAAAGACATATCCCAAATTGGAAGAATTAAAAAAAATATTATTGCTAGCGTTTTTTCTTATTTTATTCCTTTCTATGAGAGCTTTTATTATATGATCCTTATACTTATATAAAATGTGTACTACCCGCAGTGAAGATTTGCTGATTTGCTGACGTAACAGGGAATGTGACACCTGTTTGTTTGCAACATACGAAAAAAATCAACGCAGACACTGCTCATGCCACTTTTTAACCTCACTTTGCACATATTCTTTCCCTTTCCTTTGCCTCTCTCTCTGCCAAATCCCCTATGACGTAACAGTCAAACCTACTCTTACAATTCTGCTTTAGAGTGCCAAAACTCGTGATCAATTATCCTTGCATACAACCTATATAACAGCTCTTCATCAATCCCATGTGGCTATTAAAGGACGAGACGAACACTGCTATGGCAGAAGTAACTATGGTATCACGCAATAATTAATGATAAACGCCAGTATGCGCCAGCTGTTTAACGCGAAGCCGTCTCAAAGCCACCACTTTTCTCTGCTCGCTACAAATTCCCGCTACTTGCCAAACGAAAGATTTGTATTTGAAACCAATAACAATTTAGCGATGATCAAGTGACTTTGTTGGAAGCCCCTTAACTCACAAGCGATATGCTTAGACCGGTGGTTCCTAGTACCTATAAATGGGAATATAGTTTAAAATTACATTTTGCATACTTTAGGAGCGATGCTTTGCATATCTATGAAATTACATAACAGTTTGTAAAAAGGAAAATAATACGTGCTGCCAAATCATATTCAATGTTGAATTCAAGGAAAACTTCTTGTTTGATTCACTACACATTTTTTACTTATTTATTACTTTTTTTCACCGGAAAAATGATAAGTTTTCACATTTGCACTAGATTCTGTAAAAGAATAAGAAAAAAACGAGCCAAATTATGAAATAACAAGTCATGAGTTATTCACAAAGAGATAGCATAGGCTCATTCCGCATTGCCTATCGGAATGTTTCTAGCCAAGTGCAACATCCCACTTTTAGAGCATCCACCTTATACGCCTATGTGAAATGCATGTACGATGAAGACAATCAAGGAAAAATGAACAGGTCTTTTAATCATGAAAAATTGCTAGTCTCCAAGTTACCTACAGCTCATTCCGTTCTATGTGAGCAGATAACGGGTTATAACCTTTTAAATAGAGTTGGTATAAACTGAGCCAACAAGCTCCCTCATTTCTAAGGACAACTTTAGCTTGTTGCGAGCTAAACAAAAACAAACATTTGTCAAAGCTCATCTTAGCCAAAATGTCAGATACCACCTTTCTAAGTATTCACGTGCAACCTGGCGCTCGAGTACGACTCAACTGGCTACCAGCATAGTTGAGTCGTTACCAAACAAAGTTTTAAAGTTGAGTAGATTTGCAATGCCTTCAGTGCAGCTTGAATGGGTCATTTTTTATAAAAGAAGTTTCATGAAATACCATTAAAAATGCATTGACAATATAAAAGATTTTAAACAGAAGACCTTTTACTAGAGGTCAGCGAAATTAATAAAATTTTCAACGATGAAAAAAGAGCGTAAACGCGAAAAAGTTGTTTTAATATTGAAATCCCGATTTTATCACGAGAGTAGAAATAATATTAACATTTTTTATTGTATTTGTGACCACTCCAAGTCATTCAAGCACAAGCAAGAACATTTTAGTGAGATGTTTTTGTTAAAAAAAAAAAATAAATAATTGTTACGCACACTTCTGTTAGGTGTTAGGCCGAGCTCCTCCTCCTATTTGTGGCGTGCGTCTTGATGTTGTTCCACAAATGGAGGGACCTACAGTTTTAAGCCGACTCCGAAAGGCAAATGTTTTTATGAGGGCGTTTCATGGCAGATATAAACTGGGAGGTTTACAATTGCTTACCGAGGGGCGACTGCTATTTGAAAAAACTTTTTCCTTCTGGTGTTTCATGCACTGAGATTTGAACCTACGCACTTCCAAATGGTAATCATGCACAACCGTTCAGCTACGGCGACAAGCTTTTGTTAGCTTACGAAAATTATTTTGATCAAAGTGTTTCGTGAGGAGTGAAAGTTATACGCAAAACTTGCTACTTGCATTGGAAATATTTTTAATTAGTTTGTTTGCTCCACTGCGTAACTCGTTTTTCCTAACATATCCCTTTACTTGAAGGTGAATCTAACTCGCTTTTTGAACCATACAAAATTCATGGCGAGCTGACTATGCCATACTTTTTCATGAAAGTTATAAAAAATATATGAATAATGCTTGGTTGCATCCATATGCCATTTCTATTTGTAAATATGTGTTGATATTTGTTCGCTTGTGCGCTGGTTGCCAGCAGATGTTGTTTGCAAATTCTGCTTCAGCGCCTTGGCAATTCCAAATGATGACGCTTGCATAGATGCAGTGTGGAAATATTCCGACACTTTTATTTGGCGCTTTTTTGCTGCCTACATCCTAAGTGTTTTTTGCGCTGATGAAATTTAATAACAAACTAAAAAATTTGAATTTTGTTACATTTTTTGTGAAAAATAGAATATCCATCAACTAAGTAAAATTTGATTTAAAATTTTTTTCTACCTGCACTTACATGCATTTCCATACATACAGATTTACACGTATCAAATTGTGGCATGCAATTTGTTGTAAATAAATTTCACACCTTTTTATCTTATAGTGCCTTTTTTGTGATAGCAACAAAAAACTTACGAAAATCGATATTCACGCAGAAGGACAAAAGGACAGAAGGTTAGCGGCATTAACAACTTCCAACACCTTCTTACGATTAAAGCATAAAACTGAATGTAAGTGTGAAGGAGTTGAATTACAAATGCCAGGATCGGCTAGTAAAACAAAAAAAAAAACAAAAAACAACTCAGCAAAAAAAAAGTATATGAATAAGAAAAATGCTGTATTTTTTCACCACTCAACATGTCAGTCAGGACGTCAGTCAAGCAGCCATAAACACCCGGCACGCTAAGACAAAATGCACTTCAGTAGCAAAAAATAGGGTTTGAGCTCGAGAGGCCCCCTACACACGTACATATGTATGTGCCAGCCACAGGATCTGAAGAGCGTATTGCATTCGAAGGCAAATCTCTGCTTGTCATACGCGGCTCTTCACACTGTAGCGGTGATACAAAAATGTAGAAGAAGAAGAAGTGGCAGCTTTAGCGGTAGCGGGAAAAGCACTAATGTAAAACAAGAACAAACGCGCAGCAAGTGGCTTTTGCACTCACTCTGCCTTTATTCTACTGCAGCTAAGCTGAATTTAACTCGGCTTAAAGCCGAGTACCAACTCGACTACACGCTTTCTTTCCCCACACCTCCCCTCACACTTTATTGCAATGTAACAGCAAAAACGCTCTTTCAGCAACCGCCACCACATTCTTCATTTAAAACTTTGAGCTTCCAGCGTTGCCACAGCTCCTGCAACAACTCATACGCGCTAAAAATGCACTTTTAATGACGGTTTCCGGTTACACACAATTGCAAAAAATTCTACACACATACATACACGCACAAAGATGTAAGTTTAAAACACTCAGGCAAATAGAAATATGTATGCACGTGTATTTGCACTCACATACATACATGTCTACATACATATGTAAATGTTTGGTAAGGGCACACGGGGTGCTTGCGCAGTCCGGAGCATAGTGTGCTCATACACGTCTGTATGTTTGCATATAAATATGTTAGTATGTGTGTATGTAGTATGTACTTTTTGCAATCCATGAGTGCCAGGAGCAAGAGCGCACTGCTTGGCACAAACTGTACACACGCCACCAGCGAGCAATGCAGCTATGTAAAAAGTTTTCCTTTCTTTTCGACAAGCACGTACAATTGCACGTACATACATATGTACACATGTACGTATATTTATATGGGTAACTATATGCATACGTATCCACACGCAATACATGTAATTTTACTTCTTCCTTCACACTTCTGATCGCTGTTTGCTTATAGATTCCTCTGTTTTTTAGTTTATCCGCACACTCACATACACATAAGTATGTGTGTATGCATGCACTTAGTTAAATACATTTGGTTGTTGTTATTTTTTTATAATTAAATGTGATTTATTAACGACTAACAAGCTCGGTTATCCGTGGCTTCGCTGCGATATAATTAACAATGCTCAGTTCTTTCTTTTTAGGAAAATGTTGCAAGAATTTCTCGAAGCTCCATGCCAACTTGGAAACATGCATCTTAACAAATAAATAAAGATATTGAAGTAAAAGAGGCGAATCATTTATTTTACCACCTCTTCCAGTTTAATGTACAAAGCTGGAAAGTCATTTGGATAACGCATGACTATCCTTCGGTTGGAGTCAGGCTCGAATACCACGACCATTGTGGAGTTTAACATCAAGTGATAGAAAGTTGGTGTGAAAAGTGGTGGCCCATGGCAAAAGCCTAAATTTTCTTTTTTGCTATGAAAAAGCTTCAGCTAAAAACTAGTGCCCTTAAGAGGCTACCAAATTTGTAGAGATTTCGAAATTGTAGAAAATTTGTAGAAAAATACAAACAAATATTAAGAGAAGACTTACCGGAAAATTAACAAAGTATGTAGGCAGATGTCAATGCAACTCAAAGGTGTTATAAAATACATACACTGGTGGTGAAAGTAATTCCAACGCGCTATATAGCATAGTGTTAACTAAAGGGTCATTTTTTAGCTATTATCTTTTTAAACAGTTAGTTTAAACAGCTGACGCACATTTCGTGTTTTGTTTCACTGTCAAACATCTTCAGTTTGGTCTATAATTTAACCATGAATCGTCTTACAAACGAACAACGCTGGCAAATCATTGAATTTATTTTATTACAAAAATGCGTGCTTTGTTAAGAAAGTTTGAAATCCACATTTTTATCGAAAAATTGTGTTCAGCGACGAAGCTCATTTTTGGATCAATGGGTACGTACATAAATAAGCAACGATTTTGGATTGAAGATCAACCAAAAGAATTGCAAGAGCTACCAAGAGCTACCAAGAGCTACCAATGTATCCAGAAAAGGTCACAGTTTGGTGTGGTTTATGGGCTGGAGGTATCATTGGACCGTACTTCTTCAAAGATGCGGCGAATCGTAACGTAACTGTGAATGGTGAGTGCTACCGTGAAATAATATCCAAGTTTTTTTTGCCCAAATTGCAAGAGCTTGACTTGCATAACATGTGGTTTCAGCAAGACGGTGCCTCATGCCACACAGCACGCGTAACAATGGACTTGTTGAGAGGCGAGTTCGGTAAACATTTTATTTCACGTTCGGGACGTGTCAATTGGCCACCCAGATCGTGCGATATAACGGCTTTAGATTATTTTTTGTGGGGCTATGTTAAAGTTCATGTCTATTAGACAAGCCTGCTTCAATTAACGCATTGGAAGACAACATTAAAGCATTTATATGTGAGATACCAGCCGAAACATTTGAAAGAGTATACCACAATTTGACTAAGCGGATGGACCATTTAAGGGCAGTCGCGGTCAACATTTGCATGAAATAGTCTTCAAACATTAAATTATATGGACTGTACTTTTCGATTTAAATAAAAATTGCATACATTTTTCTGAATTTTACGTCTGTTTTTTTGAGAAACTTTCCTATAGCTCTTAAAAAATCACCCGAGATTTATTTTTCTTTATTTTTGTTTGTGTTGTCTTTTATATTTTCTTATAAAAATATAGTTTATTCAAACTTTTTACAAAACTTCTAACTTTTACAAAACTCTAACAAAAAGTACAAAAAATATTAATCAAAATTTCAAACTTTTTAGATAGAATAGTTAGAAAAATTTTACATAACATTGAGCAAGTTTGAAGTGAAGAAAAACTGAACCTTGATTCTTTACAATTTTTGTTTTTTGTCGAATGCTCCAAATTTTATTTATAAAAATAAAAATAAAAAAATAAAAAAAATAAAGAGTGAAAACTTGCCAATAAGTCGCACTGTTATTATTTTAAACACCATTGTATCTATATTATAGACCCTACGAGCTGTATGGGACTTGTGTTTTTTTATTTTAAGGTTCAAAAATTTCATATTTTTCGAAACGCAATATGTTAAATTAAAGTACATTTAATAAAAGTATTTCATATTCTAATTAACAAGATGAAGCTTATAAAACTCACTATTTTCTCAAGTATTTAGTTTTGCTGTTAAGAAAATTTGTGTTTGAAAAGTTTGCCTTGACCTCTTAAGAATCAAGAACTGACAGTCGCAGGTCAAAAATCAGTATGAAAAAAATATTAATGGTTTTAGTGACATCCATCTATCTATTACCAGACTTAAAAAAAATGCATGCGTAGAAAGCGCTTTTTCATCAAATGATGAGGTCATAACAGATATGGAAGAGTATTTTGCAGCCCTTCCAGATTCTCACTTCAGGGATGGAATTCTTAAATTGGAATCTTCTTGGAACAAGTGGGAGACCATATTGAATAATAAACTGTATTTCAAATTATAAAATTGTGTTTTACCTATCGAACCACAAAACTTATTAAACAACCAGTACACAATAGAGATATTAGTCGATAATTTGTCGATATAAATTTTTTGGTAAATTTTTGGACTTAAAAAGTACGTTCACATATGCAGTAATTAGCAATAAATTCGCAAAATTAATCTACCCGTTCATACATACATACATATTTGGCGCGTACACTTCTGTTAGGTGTTTGGCCGAGCTCCTCCTCCTATTTGTGGTGTGCGTCTTGATGTTGTTCCACAAATGGCAAATTACCTTGAAAATTAACAATCAACCACCTGAATTATTTGCTGAATTATTTTTAACGATATAAATAGAAGACAATTAATTGTGCAATTTGCTGCTAGTAATAGACAGCTGGAGGAAATCTTTAAAGGACGTCTACTGAAGTTGCAAAAAATTATGGCAACAATACACATGCGAAATTCGATATTACATTTTGTAACAAGCAATTACTGGCCAAAGCATCTATGGGAACAGGCTTTTTTTGTAAAATTAATGCATAATTAATAATATTTAAGAAAAATTTTAATATAATTATATCTAGAAACTGGTTTTCTTTACCGGCGACCATTTTATTTAGTTATTACTTAGACGTTTCTCCTTACACTCGTAAAAATAATTATCGATAAGACAGGGTTATATTTAAAAAAGTATGGTTATAATCAATGATTACTTTATAATTTCAGATTTCGGGAGAGAAATTTTGTATTGGTAATCTCGCTTTTTAATTACGGATTCGAAGTTAAGCCGCAAAGTGGATAATCTACTTATATATGGAAATATTATAAGTCCGAATAATATAAACTTTTGTAAACAATTTTTGTGGGTGCTCAAAATGAAAACGCTGAAATTTGCAACGTTTAAAAACGTCTAATATTTTTTACTGCTATTGCTGCTGCTTGGGCTTATGCCTCTCAGTCAAAGTAAAAACTGATCGCTGAAAGACTGCGAAGTACTTCGGCAGTCGGCAGTTTCGGATGTTTTTCGTTTGACTGACAGCAATTTTTGGCGAATTCCGAAGCTGAATCAGCAGCAACATTTTCTCTTAAGGTGTTTCGGTGGTCTAGAGCTCGAAAATTTAGAGTATTTTCAGGAATTTTTTTTTACAATAAAAAAAATTAAAAACGATATTTAAATTTTTTAGGCTTTTTATTTAACTTCTTTTACATACAAAAATGAAAAAAAAATTGTTTCATAAAAAATTTTCATTAAAAGAAAAAAAAAAAACACCATTAAACAATTTTTGTTTTTTATGTTAATAATTTAAAAAATGGCGCTAAAGTTGACCCTCCCGTAAAATTGAACCTGGTGATTCTTCTATTATTTTTCCATTTTGACTCTTCTATTTATCTGAAACACAAACGCCAAAAAAGTATTAATCAGTATGCCAGTAGCTATGTCCCGTACTAGAATAAGAAAAAAAATTTACAAAATCGCGCGGTTTTGAATTTGACACTGTAAAAATCGGTTGTTTTTTCAGTTTTTTAATAAAAAAAACGAAATAATAATAGGATTCTAGTACGGGCGATAGCCATTGATATTGTGAACAACATATTAAAATTTCAGACGGTTCGGTAGAATCATTTTTTTTTTTTGTTTTGACAACACCAGGCCGAAAAAAGTAATTTGGAGATAATTGAGTTTAAAGTTTTTAGAGTGAATAATGCGACCATTGATGCCGCCGCGTGACGAATCTGACTCTATCTGCTAAAACGGCTGTAGAATCGAGAAAAATTTGAATATCCGTCCAAAAATTTGACAGTATTTTCTTAAAAGTCGATACTTTCGAAATATAAAAAACTCGATTTTTTGAAAATTCTAGACCACCGGGATCACTTCATGTAACTGCAGTTGCTGTTGATGGTTTCGTGGTAGTGTCTTTTCCTTTCTATTCGGCATTTTCATTGACTGTTCCAATTGTTTTGACTGCTTGCAGCTGCAAAAGCATTAAACAAAATTTACAGTTTTTAAACGTTTTTTGAAAATACTCAGAAACATTCATTTAAGCAGCAACTCGTATTTGATTTTCCTTAAGTGCTGCGGCGCAGTTAAGCGGTAATTTTATAATTTTTTCTACTTTAACTGCAGCTTTTCAATCACTTGAAATTGTCATAGTTATAAAAATCCTTTTGTGATTAATATTTAATTCCGGGTCAAAGAAATAATTGCCCCCAATCTGATTCGATCTTGTTCATTCTATTGTCAAGATTTTCGACGATTCATCTACAACAACAGAATCGTTGGAATCAGCGCTTTGCTATTCGCTATTCGATACTCTATTGGGCCTATGAACAGCACACATTTTTTAACGGCCTGCTCTGATTATTTGCTTTGGTCGTAGTGTACTGAAGAATGTAATGGGATTTTATTATATTGTATCTTCGAGCATGCTGTAAATCCCAACTGGCCCAGAAAAGGTAAAACTGTTGTCATATAATATGACCAGACATCTAGCGGTGTGTTCTAGGTGTGTTCAAAAAATTAGGTGAATTTTCAAAATTTGGGGGTTACGTACACTCGACTTTCGATTATTATTTTTTTTTATGTTGATACACTCGTCTCGAAGATATGTTGACGGGTTTTGCATGTTTAGTTTGTTTGTGAGAGACATAAATAATGCAAGTTTTTTGCGTGTTCGACGGTTTTTGCTACCGAAAAAAATGAATCAAAAAAGTTGCAAACAATTTTGTGTAAAAAATGGAATTAAGTGCTCAAAAACACTTGAAATGTTGACAGTGGCATACAGTGAGAGAACTTTTCAAGCTTTTCACAGAAGGTCGAGAAGATGTGAATGACGACGCTCGCTCGGGACGCCCCCGCACATCAACAATCAATGGAAATGTTGAGAAAGTGAAGAAAATTGTTATGGAGAATCGTGGAATCACAATTAAAGAAGCTGCTGAGGATGTCGGAATATCGGTTGGCTCACGCCATGCAATCTTTTCGAAAATTTTGGACATGAAGCGTATGGCAGCGAAGTTCGTTCCAAAATTGCTGAATTTTTACCATAAATGGTTTAGCATGGCGTTTTGCTTCAGGATATCTTACCACAATGTCACACGGTAAATAAGGAGTATTACCTTGAATGAGTATTACCTTCGCGTGAAGTAATTTGAAAAAAGAAAACGAGCGCAATTGTGGAAAAAAAATCATGGCTTTTGCATCATGATGCTGCACCTGCTCACTCATCTTCGCTTGTGAGAGATTATTTGGCCAAAAACAACACCGTTATCATGCCTCAGCTACCGTATTCACCAGATTTGGCCCCCTGCGACTTTTTCCTGTTCCCAAGATTGAAGAGACCCATGAAAGGACGGCGTTTTGCGAATTGAGAAGATGACAACCGAAAGGCGGAGAGAGCTCACGGATATACCAAAAAGTGCATATCAGAACTGCTTCAAGATTGGAATAAACGCTGGCATAAGTTTATTATATCTGAGAGGATCTACTTTGAAGGAGAGAAAATAGAAATTGATGAATAAATAAATATTTTTTGAGAAAAATGAAAATTCGTATACCATATTCTTAGGTAGCGATTTCCATTCCCCGGTGCAGCTATAGAAATGAGGAAGAGCTTAAATTTTTTAGATGTTGTGATTGATACAGCAG